>WYDI02026727.1:0-140285 GCA_009867235.2 Psittacus erithacus | reverse complement strand
CCGTGCCAAATCCACACAGGGTACAATGACCACACCATATTCCACTCTGACACGAATCATAACTGTGTTTATCACACGCTCACGCCGGCTTATTAGTGAATAACAAACCACCTCCTGGGATGACGAACGCCGTGCCAGGGGTCCGCCTTCCTCGCCGCCCCTCGGGACCCGCTCAGCTTTCATGCACCCATCAGTACTATCCCCGCACGCCCTTCGGCGGCAGTACCCACCACCGGCCCGGCCCCCCACTGCGCCCGGGTCCTGCCCCTCCACCGTTCCCGGTGGGGCGGCCCCCGCCGCTCACCCTGCCCGCCGAACGAGAAGAAATCCCTCACCTCCCCTCCGGTCCCGGGGGAGGGGGCTGCCATCACGTGTGCTTCCTCCCCCTCCTCTCCCTCCTCCTCCTCCTCCGCGGCGGCGGCAGCAGCAGCGGCCGCCTCGGCTCCGCTCCCTTTGTTGCAGGCGGAGCGGCGGCGCTGCCGGGCGCCGCGCACAAAGGAGCGCGGCTGGGGCGAGGCAGCCCCCGCCGACGGATAGGCGCGGAGCTCTCCTCCCCTCCGCCGGGCTCAGTGGCCGCGCTTTACCGCGCCGCACCGCCGGGGCCAGCCCTGCCTGAGGCCGGGCAGCGGTGGAGGAGGAGGCGGCAGCGGCGAGTCTGTGCGGCTGCCGCGGCGGGGATGCTGAAGGTGTACTCCGGCGCGGCGGAGAAAGGACGGTCCCGCCCGGGCGGCGCCGCGGGCTCCGGTTGATGCTACGGGCCTGCCGCCGCCATCCCGCTGCCGCCGGCGTTGCTCCTCCGCCGCCCCTCGCCATGCTGGGAGAGAGCCCGGCCGCCGCCCGACCGCTCCTGCGGGCGGGACCCCCCTTGGCGCTATGCTACACCTCGGCCCTCTTGGTGCTCGCCCTCTCCTCGCTACCCGCCGGCCGCGCCTCCCACCCGCTGCCCGGCTCCGAGTGCCAGGGCGGCGGCAAAGGGAAAGGCATCAACTGCTCAGGTAACGAACGCCCTGCCTGCTCCGCTCGCACCCTTGCGGGCAGAACACGCGCGCACGTGGAGGGCTCAGAGCGGCCCCCGGCTCCTCCCGGCACGGAAAACAAAGGAGCGGCCCCGGCCCCGGGTGCGGGTGCGTCGGGCCAGCGCCCCGGCCGGAGGGGAGATGCTCCTCTCCCGGGACAGTGGGGTCGGGGGGAGCCCCTTCTCCACCGGCTTCTCGCCCACAGGAAAGAGTTCGCCGCCGCCTCTCGGCTTTTGTTCCTCTCTGCCCCCCGCGGCGCGGTGCTGGCAGGTGCGCGCCGGCAGCCCTGGGGGCTGTCCGTAGCCCGCCCTGTCCCCCCGCCGCGCCCGACCGGTGCTGCCGCGGACGGGGAGCGGGGAAGAATCGGCCGGGAAGAAAGCCCCTACCGTGCTCACCCGTGCTGTTTCTTCGGTGTCACCCTGTCCTTGTGTACAGCCGAGACCCCAGACCCGGGACAGGCTCTCCATCCGTCCTCCTTCCGCCGGTTGCTGTGCAGATCCACTCTGCACGAGATGCAGGCAGCATCTGTAATGTGCACAGGATAAGCTTCTTTTCAGGGTTTTTTCCAGCTTTGGTTGCATGACAGGAGAATGCCTGCCTATCCTATGCATAAGTATATGCTGGTATAATACAGTTTCAGTGTGGCTTGATTCGGCATGACAGCAGCACGTTTTCTTGTATCTTGAGGGATGTGGTGTTTTCAAAGTAGAACAAAGTAAACACATACAATACAAAGTTTGCAGTTTGTTAGAAAGACTTGTTTTTCTTCTAAAACTAATACTTAGAAAACGTAATTTATTCTTTTTTTCTCTGAAAAATTGCTGGGTATGCCTCCTACTGCTCTGTAAAATGATGGCTTTATTCCGCTGCAAGGATGGCCAGTGAGAGCCGCACAAAGTGCCTTCTCCAAGGTGATGAACGGTTCTGCCCTGTGCACTGAGCCCCCCTTGCTCCCATTGTCTTCAGTGGCGTTTGGAAGGCAATTTCCTCGTAGAAAGGAACTCTCAGGATAGGGCCCCCAGCCTGTGTAACAGCTTTCAAGAAATGAGTGAATGGAATTGCAATCTTCCTCCCAATTACATTGTTATGATACAGATAATGATGCTAGAACAAGCTCGCAAATTTGCTGACCAGCAAACTGTGGCAAGATGATTTTGCAATATAATCGATCTAACTGCTATTCACTCTTTGATATGCTCATTTGTTCTTCATTTTACCCAGTTTAGACAAATGCTGCAGTAGCGTGTGATACCACAATGCTGCTGTTGTGCTGCTGCCTGACTTCTCCATTCTATTTGAGTATCGTGGTTATTTTTAAAGAGAGGTTAAGAGGTTAATGTGTCACTGGCATTAGTGGCTTACCCATCAGAGACATGCGGGTCATAAGACCACAACATGTGCATAAATCAGTAAGATTAAATATGAAAGGTGGATGAAATATATGAGGAAGTTTCAAAGGTAATGTGGAGCACACCATTATTTAGAAACCGTCACAGAAAGAGGGCTTTCCAACCTGGAATTAGAAGACCGTATACTATATCGAAGACATTCAGAATGATTCCTTTCTACTAAAACTAGGTAGAAGCAAATATATGTGCTATATGGGTATATATGGCAGGCACTACTTTGAGAGTAACTAGAAAAATAAAGGCAAATTTCATTTAAAAATGCAGTAGTCAGATTCCGATATGGGTTAACTGTTTCATGCAAAACTGCAGTGTCTCAGTTCTGAACATTAATTTTGATATCTGGGACAGATTTTCCCCTCGCTTACCTCTGTGTAGCTTCATTAACTTTTACTGGATAAGCTACTCCCTGAAAAAGATGAGTTGCCTGTATTTACAAGTGGGGCCAGGTGTTGGCATTAGCACCTTTCTCAGTGGACTGCTACTGCGTACACTGCTACTCACACTTAAAGTTAGACTTCAGAGCACTATTATTACTCTTTCTTCAAACATTTGGGCTCCCTAAAGTACTTGTCATACTCAGAGATGCAAAATTCTTCTCTACTATTTGCATTGGGTTGACCTGCTCCCCTGGAACAGTTTTACAATTTTTTGGGGCAGTTCCTGATCTTGTAACATTTTATCATCACTAGATTATGTAGCTACCTTTGTTTTCTGTTAGATGTTTAGGAAATGCTGTACTCCGCTCCTTTATTCCTTTAGAATACACTGCTTCAGAGAAAGTTTGCTGCAGCAAAAGAGCGTTGCAAGGTGCAGAGCACAGGCAGACAACATGAAAATTAAGATAGATCGCTTTTTCAGCCTTGATTCTGCCCTTTCAGCCCATGTATAATTTTGTTAAATTATGATATAATTGCATCATCCCTGGCCAAGGGAAGAACTTGCAATCAAGTGATTAGAGCAGGAAACAGAGAATTAAGATGTATCTGGAGTTAATAGATGATGTGGACTTGTATGTGTTTGTTCATCTGTCAGTCCATACTTCTTTGCTAAGCTAGGAAAATGAAATAGCCCCATTTTACCCAGAAGGGGGTAAAAACCAAGTGTTTTCTTTCTGGGAAGGAAAGCCTTAGTCTGATGGCTTAGAGATGTTATATTATTCCCAGAGCAATCCGCAGTCATCTTCTGTAACATTTCTGATAGTCACTGACTGTTCGTGAGTAGGGTGGCATGATGCATGCTTCTCTGCTCAGGATATAAGACATTTATGTCCTTAATAAAAGCTGTGAACTACTATTAAGCTACTATTAAGCATCCAGAGAGTAAAGGTAAGTACAAAATGTAGTCAGTTCATGAGCTCCTAGTCCACTGGTACTCTCTCCAGAGACACACACTTCATGTGGGCATCCTCAGTTGCAGTTCCAGTCTGGTTGAATCTCCGGTGTATGATACTCTCTGGTCACACCTGTGGCAGCCGCAGAGGTTGCAGTTTGATCATAAATGACCAAATGCTGAGGATTTTTGGTGAGAAGTACACAGACTTAACAGTTGATTCTGCTCAGTGCATTGGCTTGGATTTGTACGCCCAGGATTTTAATTAACAGGGATGTATTTCTGTTGGTAAGCCTTTCAGCTTGCTGCTCCTTCATGTGATAAAATATGCTTGTCTGAGACAATTCCACATACCTCCTATGAGTCTCATAGGCCATATGCTGCTCCCAGCTTCTTAAATCCTCTTTAAGTGAAATCGGTAAAGATAAAATAGTTTTAAGATAGCTTGTTGAGGATTGAGTGAGGTCAAGGAAAAATTGAGGACACCTTCGCTTTCATGGAATTCCTCTTTTGAGGGGTATGAAAGCTTTTCTTTTGCACAGTCATAACAAATCTGTAGATAAAAGTAGATGGAATTTAGTGATTAGGGAGAAGGAATGGGATAGAGGGACAAAGGAAGGTAGTTATCTTGTGCTAGAATGATTCCTTAGTCTGTAAGGAATGGGCTGTTTATTGAGCATGGAAATGCAAGCTGTCAAAAAGCTTGTAAATTTTTAGAGAGAATAGCAGAGAAAGCTATAGGGGAGCCATCCTTCAGCATGTATACGTTATCTTAACTTTCAGTATACTTTAGAGAAATAGTTTCTGCCCTGAAATAACTCAAGGAGTAAATTAGACAAACAGAAAATGTGGAAACAGTAGAAAAAAGAGAGAGGTGAAACAGAGTACATGATAAGCCAATGGGAGTACAACAAGCACAGGCAAAATTCATGTGTTTTGATATTTTAAAATGTGGTAGTATGAGAAGGTAGTGGTAGACATCATCAGCAGGACAAAAGCATCTGAAGGCAGGACAAGAGCAGGTTGAGGGACAGAAGGGATGGGAGTTGAAGGTGTTGATTTGTACATAAGCAGGAATACGGAAGCAGTATGAGAAAATACACACAGCTGGGAGTGGGAGCAACTCACAGAGGATGAACAAGGGTGGCAGGAACTGGCCACATCATATGCTTTTGTTTTCAAAGCATGCCTTTTTCCCTTGTGCGAACAGAGTTTTAGGAGAAGAGTTGAGAAGGGCACAAGGTGAGTGACACAAGCAAGAGGAGATCCAGTTTAAAGGCTGATAAGGCAGAAATATTGAGGAGCGTGATCGTAAGTCTGTGTAGCATAACAATAGAAGAGAAAAATTGTATTAATCACTGCACATACCCAAAGGGCTACTGTCACTGCTACTGGAGGTGCTTGTGGTACCACAGAAAGATAATACCTCTTTTTGTCTCATCCCTGCTTCTGCCTACTTTCCACCACCAGTGAATATGGTCTCGTTCAGCATTTGCAAGTCTTTTTCCTCTGCATCTCCTGCCGAGGTTGTTGTTCCCCTGCTTCCTTGATGTGCAATGGAGACTGTTCAGTTAGGGACTCTTTGTTTCCATTACTTTGTTAGGTGCCTTCAAGTCTTGCCCTCCAGATTTTGTTGCAGAGATCCCCCAGGCTTAATATCATTAGATGCCAGTGCTAGCAGAAGAGACATAGCACACATATTTCAAGGCAAAATTATCTGCTCAAGTCTTCACTGTGTAGCACTTTGATGTAGTGCATGCAATATATTCATACCTGCTGTAATCAAGGACTAGAAATGAGGAATTTCTGCAGTTTTTGTGAGGGCCACCAGTGGTGTGCTCTTTTTCAGTGCTCACAGCTTGTGGGGATGGTGGGAAACAGCAAAATCTGAGGTCACAGAGGCCATGGCAAAGTAGGGGAGTACTTGGATTGCTTAGCCTTGGCAGGACACCATCTTTGCTTGGATGTTGACTTAGCCTTTGCTAACTCTGCTTCCTTGCAGAAGGGCTTGATATCTGAAGAATGGGACACTGAGAAGGTTAAAAGTGCTGAAAACCTCAATGAACAAGACTATGGTAGGGTGAGAAACACAACATTTGGGGCACAGACTCTCAGTGCCTTCAGGAACTGGTTTCCTAGGGAGATGCTTATTTGTTCACCCTTGCAAGGGTTTCTTTCTCAGAATCATCTAAGGTAGGTCAGCACTGAGCAGAAGGCACACTTCAGTAACACTGTCTGTATTTACTGGCAAATTACAGCTTTAGGGTTCAAACCAGAATGAACTGTCACTATTTTAAAGGCATGTTAACTATTACATACCAGCTGTTGTAGCTGAAAAGTGTGCCTTTTTCTTCAGGATAAGAAGGGGTCTAAAACTACTTGTGTCTTGTTCATCTGCACTTGAGGTGAGCACTTGAGTTTATGAGTGAGTTGGGCAAAATGAATTTTATATAGACTTCTCACCCAGCTTTGTGTATTGTCTGAAGCTTTGATCCAGACTGTCCCCACTGTGATGGGGAAGAGCTAAACATTAACATGCAGCTCCCTCTGCCCTGCCTTTGTCCAATCCATGCTTCAGACGTGAACATGGATTTGGAGGATATAAACCTCAGGCACTGCTGATCTCTGGAGCTCAGCCTTAGTTACTGCCTGGGCTCAGTGGGGACTTGCTGAACCAGAATGAGATATGGCCTCAAGACTGGCTTTCATCTGTGCTTATCAGCTGGAACAGATGTACCCTTTGTGGTTTTTGTGAAGATTAAGTGGGCGAGGGTTTATTAGGGCTTCTTTTTTGGTATATCATTCTAAGTTAAACAAGGCTAAAATAATTTGTGCTAAAGATATGAAGCCACATTGGTGACAATGTAAAAGCAGGGGATGGCAGAGAGATACATGTTCAGGTAAATGAACCTAACTATTTTAAGAAGTACACATCCTTTTATGTTTGCATAGATTAACTTGATCTGAAATTGTAGACAGGACTAGAATAATTAGTTATTTTATCTAAGATACTATGACTTAGGTTTCCATAAATGAATTATAGCAGTCAAGCCAAATAAATTGTGATACCTGTTTGTGCCAATCAAGACTTCTGAAGTAATGATCTAAACTCAGTCAGGTTACATATCACTTTGAGAAACTGTTCTAAGGCATGTCTATAAATCAAGTATAAATAAAAAGTAAAGACAATTATTAAAAAGAGAAATTAAAATACAGACAGTAGCATGCACATATTTATTTCCCTTTAGTATAATTACCTAGACATGAAATGTCCTTGCAGTACAGATCCTTATGCTGATTAAAAAGCGAAATGGTAATTAAAGTAGGACTGAAAGTGTCAGAATTGCAGAAAATCATCTTATAACAGACATCACTCCATCATTGTCACTAGTGGGATGGTAGTGTGGTAGTGTGATGGAGCAATTGAGGTTTGTCTGAAGGAACTGGATTGAATCCAATTTCTTTATCATTTTTTGAGAAAAGGAAAAGAGAAGCTATGTTTGTTGTGGAAAATAGTGCCAAGGAAACGTTCTTCCTGTACCAAGACTTCTCTTTTAATTTGCGTTATAAAGAAAACAAGAAGTCTGACCCTTTTCTTGCTATTGATGTAAACATAAGTATTTTGTACTTAAAGCCTGCTGCTTTTCTGCTAAGTTGACAGTTGACTGGATAAAAGGGAGAGTTAATATTTACTTGGACTTGAAAAAAAAGAAGCCATGGCCAAGGTCTTTGAGTAGAGAGTATGAAGGCAGAGAATCCCACAGATAATGACAGCAGGCTCGATTTACCCTCTTCCTATAAAGAGATTATCACGTTCCAACATTGATCCGTCAACTGAAAGTGCTTGTGACTTTTCCAGCCTGTGGTCAAACTTCGGCGAGCGTCCACAAAACAGGTAGTAGCAGTAGTTCCCAGAATAACAACATCTGTAACAACTGGGGAAATAAACATGCTGATGTTGAAAAAGGATCTGTTCTTCTGATTCTAGACTACAGCTTATCCTCCTTGATAAGTCCCTACAGAAACCGTGGAATGGAAGTGGAGCTAGAAGACGATGTTGGCATTTTTGAGGTGAATACCTGTTTTTTTGTAAGCAGTCTGTAATATTCAATAGAGCTGAAGATCAAGGAAGTTCTTTATAAATGATTCTTGAAAAATCATTCTATTCCAAGAATAGCCTTAGATAATAAGAAAATTATAATTAAATAATGTGCTGTAAGCTAAATAGTTCTAATTGTTGTAGTTTATTCTTAGATCATCTTGAAATTCTAACAATTTAGAAATACAGGAAGAAAAAAAGAGACAGTGGAGCTGTATTTTGTGGAGCTCCCAAGTGTGTAGAGAACGGCTTGTTTGACTAAATCAGTTCATAGTAAGTTTTATTTTATGGAAACCATTTCTTGTCAAAATGGGTTTTATCTGTGTGGTACTTTTCTTCCAGAAAAAGATAGGAAGAAAGAGACAAAATCTGGTTAGGAGTAAGTTCAGCAGTCAAAATTGTGATCTGATCAAATTAAAGTTTCCTGGAGATCCTTAAATCTGTCCCCTTGTCTTGATGAACAGCTACAATGTATCCTGAATTCTAATTTAGCTCACAGGTGGCTTCAAGGGTATCTAACAGCAGGATTATTTCATCCTCTATTATTAGGTAGGTATCTAGTGGTTCCGTTAGTTGTTTAAGTATTTGGAATTCCTGGCTCATATGTGTTCTCCTATTTGTTTGTTTGTTTTTTAAAAGAAAAAATACCAGGTCATTGTTTTCACTTAAAGGTTCTTACCAGGGAACTTTTGTCCTCTGTGGAGTGGGGAGCAAGATGCCAGTGAAGGTCTTTGCTAGAAATGTACCTAGAAGACTTCTGTTCTTGCTGACCCGGTTACATCCCCAGACCTGGCTGGATGGGAGCTGGGACATGTCAGGCTCTGCATGCATTTTTGCATATGTGCAAATGTGCATATGTGCATATGTGCATGTTTGGTGATGCGAATTTCTCTGTTTGATAGAGCAACCTAGTGTTACACTGATATTAATGTTCATTTTTTTTCAAGTTGCTCTAAAGCTGCCTCATTGGTCATAGTGTCGTTTGTGAGATGGTGGTGTTTGACAAGCAAATTGGGATTTATTTTAGGATAATTTAAACTCTTATTATAGCAGACAATTTCTAAGGGCTGAAAAGACCAGACTTCTCTGATAATAGATTATGTGTTGCAGCAACAGTGTTTAAAGGATTTGGTTCAAAATAAAATTAAATCCTTGTGATACCTCTCTTTTTACTTAGTATTATAAAAATAAATTTAGTTGCAATTACAGTCTTGAAACACCCACATTACATAACTGTTTTCAAGCTGGCAGGATCCTCATCCACGCTTCAGAAATAGTGTTAATTAAGACCAGCAGGAAAACATGTGAAAATGAAAGAGAAGAAAATCAGGGACAAGACAGAACTGTCAGTAATTTCTCTGAAGGAACCTGACTTCTCTTGGTAGGTGCCAGCTCCTCCCATAGCCTGTTTCTAACAGGCTGAGACCTCACTGTACTCCTGTATATCTTAAATAGGTGCAAAGTTCTCTGTGCTTCCTTAAGATGCATAAAAGCATCCTGTGGGGTGCAGCTGAAGAAGAGGACAGCTATGATGTTCCTGACAGACAAAAGAGTGTTCAGGACATGAAACAATTTGTCTTAGGTCTGGTCTGGAGGCCAAAACCTCCTGGAATCCTGCTCTGCCTGGCTGCAAAGCCTTTGTAGGCAGCCCCATTCCAGCTGCCTGGCTGGCTAGCAGGCAACAGCCGGCTTCCTTGAGGAAAGGCCCCGAGGCAGCTCTGCCTCACACCAATCTCAGGGGATCAGTGTGGAAGCAGATGGGGTGAATGGGGGTGGCTGTGTGAGCCAGAGAGCTGGGTCTGTGCAAACTCCAGTTAATCTACCCCTGATCTCCATAGAGTGCTCAAGATGAACTCAAAATGTTCCGCTTTTGGAGCTTCAATTGCTTCACCTCAGATCCAGCCCTGATTATTTCCCAGACTGGCACATTTCCACCCAGCTTCAGGAGTCTGACACATTTCAATGTTCACCTACTGCTGACCTAAAAATCCTGTTTTAAGAGGTGCTTAACTGGTCTCAGTTATTAACTCATGTGAGTGCTGCTTATGATGATGGAAGGAAAAACACACAGCCCCCAGTGAAATCATACTGTCACAGTTACTTGCATATGACTATAGAAAAGCTTTTATAAACACACATATTTCAGCAATGAGAAAGTGCTCTGTTGATTAAATCTGAAGCATAGAGAGTTGTTGTACCTTGCAAGAGTTTTACTTGCTCTCCTATTCAGAGACTGTTCCACATGCAGTTTCCCATATGAAGAGTGAAGTATTCTTCACATATGAAGAATGAGTGGCTAGGTAAGTATCATTTGCACAAGTTGCTAAATTTCCTTTAAATCTTTAAACCAAGCAAGTATCTTAAGAAAAGCAGCATAAAAGCTTGAGATAAAAGCTAGGTAAAGGTGCCGGTATATATGCAGAAAATGCCCCAAATAGTCTGGGCATTCAAAATGAGTGAACGCTTTTGCAATTGTAAGTTGTAATCTTTAAGGGTATAAAACACAAGACCAAGATATAAAATCTTCAGCTGTTTGAGGGAGACAGCACAAACAGCATTTTCAACAAGTATTTCCTCTACCTCTCACATAAGTTTACCTAAAAAATTCTGTGAGGCAGAGTTCCTTTTCTCTGTCATGGTATTTCCATAGAAAGTTAGATAAAAAATTGTGGCTGGGTAGCAGCATGTCGCTTTAAAACTCAGGGAAGCACTGCTCTAATTAAATGTTTACATTTTGCTAATTAGTATTGACTCTGACTGTGTGCTGCCTTTACCTGATCCCTCTGGGAGAGGCAGAGGTCATCGTGTTGTGCCAAATTGGGGGCAGGGGAGAGCAGCAGAGAATCCTTAGGCTAAAGAAAGAGACCCCCCTCTGAAAGCTATACCGCCATGTGCAGTGGTGGGCAGATGAACTGTGACTCTCCTAAAGCACCATCTCCCTCCAGCAGCTTTTCCTTTATTTCATCCTCCACCTCTACAGAAGTTTACCTAGACAGTTCTGTGAGGCAGAGTTCCTTTTCCCTGCCTAGGAAGTATAACTTTATGGAAGCATCATTTCAAGGTTATAAAACTGAAAATAAAATAGGCAGGCTCCTGTTGAGGTTAAGAAATTCTTTCTCTTCTGAAACATGGGTTGGAAAGGCAATATATTTCATTGTGTTTCTTCTCTGTTTAACTGCAAAGGATGTCCTTTGCTTGTGTGGATGTTTACACCTACAAAGAATGTCTTTGAGAAAATAGTTATGTGGGTTTGAAATGTGCGAAATTGGTTCTGAGCTTTAAGAAATACTCTTTTTCACATCAGAAACTAGTAGCTACGGTAGGGATGAAACAGAAAAGTTGGCTAGGAAACAGAAAAGTTGGCTAGGAAACAGAAAAGTTGGCTAGGAAACACAACAGTTTTAAATGAGAAGAGGTTTATCATTATCTCGATGCTCTTTGTTAAAACCTCTGTCTGTAATATAAGGGAGTTGTCCAGGTGAGAGAACACAACCTCCACATTTGCAAGCGATATTCATGCTGCTGGCTGAGTAAACAAAGAGGATCACTGGAACCAGGCTCTGAATTTGAGTGTTTTGGGTGATTTATCTACCAGATGGTAAATGCAGCCCAATGTAAAAAATTAGTCTGGGAGCAGGGAATCAATCATCCAGCACACTGATCAGCAAAGGGATTTGGGTGTTACAGCAGAAAAAATAATGAGCTGGCAATCCACTGCAGAGCAGCATTAAAACAAAAAGATACTGTACTGCAATGAAAGAGTCCTCACCCAGAAGACAAAAGAGACGAACACACTGCTTTATTAGACAATTGATAAGCCTAATCTAAAGCAGTGTGTTAGATACCAAACCCATAATATTATTCAAACATAATGATTAAAAAGTTCCATATCAAAATCTGGAAATCAGAGTTAATTTAAGAAAGTGAAGTTTTTCACTGCTTTCACATTTGTTTCCCAAATACATAGGCTCTTCTGTCATAGGAATTGCTTATTAGTATTCTGTATTATAGTCATAGATATTTCTTTGCTATTTAAAGTCACAGTACAGTGCATTCAGAGTTACCTAATGAAAGATTATAAGATACCAATGGTAGCTTTATGTCACAATTATATCTTTCGATAAAGATCTTGAAAATGTGTCCCTAGCTCCTTTCAGTTACTCAGCCTACAACAGCACAGAACCCACAGAATAGCTTTATCACCAAAAGTGCTTAAGATTGGTCTCTGATTTTTCATGGGAAGCCATTGAGTCTCCATTTAGAAAAGACTAAGAAAAGGTGGCCCCTGTGCTTAATTTCCACTTTTTAAGGTTTTTTTCTTGGGTTTCATTTGTTTGTGTTTGTTTTTTTATATTATTCTAAGGATTAAGTGTAGGTTAGGCTCTTTGGGAAATGGCGCTATGTACAGGTTCCTTCTGCAGGGAGGAAGGGCAGCAGCAGGATCTGGCCATGCAAGTGTGGGGCTGCTTGACACAGCTGGGAAATCTAGCTTTCAAGCATGAGGCATCAAAGTTATTCCTGTGACTGCAAATAGCTGAAAGAAGTAGGTCGGAAGATACCTCTTTTCGACTGTGGAAAGCTGCCTGAAACTGTTCTTGCATGTCCTCTGTGGGTAACCACTTTTATTTCTGAAAACAGCCAGGGAAATAAGAAACCTTCATGCCATACCGTCCTCTGATGTTGGCCTTTTCTTGTTTGGTCTGTTTTTTTTCTCAGGGGTGGGAATTTTAGGCCAGTGAACAACTAGAAAAGCACATAACAAAAATCTCCAGTGCCCCTGTACACCATGCAGATGTAATCCCCTAATTGTCTTTTACTTACTTAGTATTTCCTGTTTGTGTGTGTGTTGGCTGTTATTGTTTGTTTTTCTGTTTTAAATGACTCCTGGATCAAGATTTCTACAAACGTGAGGGAAAGGAGCTGATGGTCTGACTACTAAATAGTAGAGTGAAGCCCACTACCTAAGGAGTTTTTCCAGAAGCACTAAACACTGCTTAAAATCAGCAAGAGCTCCTAGATCATGGGCCCTGTGAAAAACAGATTTCTCTATGTACAGAACAAGCAGTAAGAACGTGCAAATATTAGTCTTATACAATGCTACAGATTAGGGGTGTAGGAACAATGATTTTTCCATTGAGTTGCAGGAACTGCAGCCAAGCCCATACCCAAGTGATGGACTTGATTGCCTACATTTCTGTGAGCCGCAAACACGTTTGCCATAAAACGTGGTAGTTTCTGACGATGAGCTAGATTATACTTAGGTTAAGTACAATTAGGTTAAGGCTAACCAAGTTCAGCCTGGGTGTAAATAGGAACTGTACCTCAGTCAGCGTGTATCTCAGGGCTGAAACTTGCCTTTTATTTCATTTCAGTTGTATGGGTGTGAGAAAAAGAGCAGCATGTAGTCATGTGCATATTTACATGTAGGGTTTGGGTATTTTTTCTCCTGCTATATGAAATTTGGATGTGCACAACACCGTTAAAGGTGTGTAAAGACTGCGGCCTGAGGGTGCTGGTGGCCCTGCATTCAAACAGAAATTGAGGATTAAATTCAGATTGACAGTGATGCAGTGTCTATCAGTGCCACAGCAGTGAGAAGATTCAGATCAGGGGTGATAACTTGCCTGTGATGCTGGTCTTATGCCCCTCCTCACCCTGTGCCCCTGGCTAGACTGACTGTGCCTGGGGGAGTAAGGGGCTCCACTCCTTGCTCACTTGCCCAGCTGTGGGAGGACACCCGGCAAAGTCAAGATGTCCTTTGCAGCCTCTAGGCAAGGGCAAAATCAGAGCCAGCAAGTCAAAGTTCCTTGATTCTCTGCTGTACAGCACGTAATAGCAGCTAATTTATGGCAATTAGGAAGTCTCCCTCAAGAGCTGTAAGCTGACACTGGGCGTATTTTGGCAGTGTCCACTAGCTGTGCTCCTCGGCCCCGGGAACCGTAGGGAAGACAACTCATGAGCCAGCTAATCCACGGTTACATTTGCCGAGGGAATCCCCAGCAGGGAACCGTGAATAATTTCCACCTGCTTCATACTGCATGAGTGGTGCAACGGGAGCAGAGGGAGATGGATGAATACATTGAAGGAGAGGCAACCTCCTGTCTGTCCTCTAAATAAGGTTTGTTTCTTAGTCTGAAATGCTGGGCATCCCGGCTTTGTCCAGCTTGCCGGTGCGGTCGGCTGCAGAGCTCTGAGTGAGCTGGAATTCATCAGTTCTCTGCAAACCTGGCAGCTCTGCCGGCCCTGGAACAGCCATCGCTGTGAGAGACGATGAGGCAGGAGGGCGTGCCTTGCTGTATGGATGTCTTGCTGTAGCCCGATTATAAGCTCCCAGCCCCTGAAAATCCTTTCAAGGATGGCAAAGGGGGTGAACAGGAGCTTTGGGAATTGTGTTTCTCCTTGTGTTTCTGTCAGGATAAATGTGCAGGCTGAGAGGAATTATTAGCTATAGATTTGGCTGACAAGAAGTCATGTGGGAGAAAAACATATTTCAGTAAGCTGAGTGGCTCCTCGGTGGTGATTTGTTTTTTGGAAGCACAATGTAGTTAAAGTTTGAAAGGAGTGGAGCTGGTGGCTCAGGTCCTTCCTGGTTTTTGTAACTGACTGGAATTACCAGAATTCATTAAGAAACCTGACTGATCAACCAGGGGCTTGTTTGTTTTTCTGTGTCTTTTATGTGGCTGGCTTTTTTTTTTTTGTTCCTTTTCCAGGGTTTTCAGACAGTTTAATTATGGTTTTCAAAACTAGCCCCAAAATAGCATAGTGTATGGGTGCTTGAAGGAGAAAGTTTATGCAAACCTAATTATACTTCAGCACCATTCATACTGCTTATGTTTCAGGCATATTACCCAAGAGTTAATTTATTTCCTTTCTCTGTATATAAAATAGGAATCTAATGCTATTTTTACAAAGTTATATGTAACATAAGAATGCACCGCAATGATTTTTTAATTTATAGATCTGCTAAAGGATTTTAATGAGGCTGAACTGCAAGAGGGGACTGAGGTTTCTGTATTAATTTGGAAACTACCGGATTTAACTGCTACATTTTAATCGCTTGCGTGGAAAATACTCTCTTGTTGGAATTAGCTTCTATATAATATTCTGAAAATAAAAAGGTACTTTGTCTTTCTTTTTCAATCAGTAACTACTTAAGATATTTCTGTAAATTCTTGATTTTTATATAGATTGGCAGGGTCTCTGGGAACATGGAGGTATGATTCCCTCTAATTAAGTTTTGAAGTGTATCCTTACTGTTTCCTTGAAAAGGTCTGCTGTAGAACATTTAGTGGTGGCAGTAGAATCTTGCAGACCACAAATATGGCAGCAGCCTTCAAGTTTTATTTATTTGCTTCTGCTGGGTAGCACCTTTTTGAGTACGTCAGTGTTTCGTTTCCTGTATCTAGTTAATTCCTGTAACTTACTTAGAAATACATATTTCTTTCTGTGCTTTTAAGTAGAAAGGTAATATTCTGACAAAAGAGTTTGTCATACATACTGACAGTCTGTCATCCCCACGGCTGGAAGGGATCTCCCATGGCATCGAGCCTCCTTGGTCATTATTTCTGTATTCAAGCCTGCTCCTCAGAATCACCCATTTTATTTCTGATTGAACTCACTATATACTGTTTGCTTAACCAAGTCTTACCAATGAAATGTAAAAAGCCTAATATGCAGGATTAGAATTTTTTTTTAAATGCTTAGTATGCATCATATATAGATATCTATAAATAGAATTAAGATACTAAAAATTAGGGACATTATTGTAAATATTCTTCAATAATCCTGCTTTTGTAACTTCTCTGCTCAGTAATTTCCCACCTCAGGAAGATAACCAGTAACTTTTTTGGATGTGTTTTGAAAGATCTCTGAAACTTACCCATGAACAAAACTAGCTTGAAAATGGCTTTCTATCTTTTTGGTGTTAATTAGAGTTGAAGTTTGGATGAAAACTTGGGTGTTAGGAAAATAGTGAATTAAGGTACTTACATTTTTAAAACAGAACTTGATATATTCAATGAACAGCTTCCACTGCTGTGAATTATTGCATCCTGCTTGAATTGCTTTGAGAGATAAAACATCCAGACAATGAGAAATGCCCAGTTAGTGAATATGACTGGAAAATCTGATTTGAGCAACTTGTCTAGCATTGCACAAGGACATAAAAAGATTACATTTGCTTGAATAACATTAATTCAGGAATTTTCTTGTTTCTGAGTATTTGCTCTTTTATTCTTTTATCATGTCTTTGCTTTTCCTTTAAGGAAAAAAATAACAAACACCCTCCCCCCAAAACAACCCTACCTGCTAACATCTAGGGAAAATACAGATCATTCATAAGGTGGACTGTGGCTTTGAGGAAGGTTAAAACCATTATATCCTGGCAGAGACCTCTCACTTGAATTAGCGGTATAATGGGTACTAGTGAAAGTAGTTGTCTGTGAAGTAGCCACCTGAAAAAGAGACACAGAATGTTTCTACATTCTTAATGACAAGCAAAGACCTAGCAACCCTGGACTGTCCATCCAGGCCTGGGATCCTGTGGTTTTTGGTGGATGTTTTTTCATCATCTTTGCCTCTTCCGCTCTGTGGTCCCTCTCCTCTGGCTTTCTTTGTGGTCTTCTTTCCACCTCTTGTGTACCTGCCAGCTCTCTTTCCTTTATAGTCAGTTCTCAGCTTTGTACTCAAACTGTTTTCTGCTCTTGGGCAAGGAGACTGCTGAGACCATACAAATATGACATGTATGACAAATGTACAAGTTTACCAGCACTGATTCTGAAGCCGCAGCTCACCTGGGACATCACGAAGAAGGAGCGCATGGAATAGGAAGCCTGTAACCAGTTTTGCTGGTGGCATGTGATAGGTAAATCTCTTCTAGTAGCTTAACATTTAGGTGGATTAGATGTATTATCACATAGCAGAATACAGTGGTTTGAGCTTTGGAAATCATACCTCCTTCACTGCACCTTGTATCTCAGCTTGTGCATGCAAATGTGCAAAAGCTCAAACACCTTAATGGTATAAGGTACAATTTTGTTATTGAAAAAAAGACAAAACACTGTACGTGCCCCAACCTCTTATTAAAAACTACACAGCTGGAAATTTTCTATGAAAACAGTAAGCCTGTGTGCTATAAATAACTTAAAATGTGATCTTATGATGGAAAATATTATACTGTTCACTAAAAATACAGTTCTCAGCTCTGTGTGTTATTGCAACTTTGGAGTTAGCAAGTTATTAAAATCAAAGAACTCCGCCTTAACTTGAAAATATGTTCAGAAGTTAGAAAATGCCAGCATTCTGGACTATCTGACTCACTCTCTCAGATAAGTCAGATACCCTCAGTTTGATGGGGACATTTCTGAGGTTCCCTCACAACTTAGCCTGCAGAAACCGTGTACAGCTTTTTCTTCCAGGCTGAGTAAGTCTGCCTGTTTCTTGTTATGGAAATAAAATTAGTACAAACGCAACAAGTATTTCTGCTGTTTACCTCGTAGAAAAGTAAGCTGAATAATATTGTCAGGTAACACTGGAAAAAACTTTTGCAGAGCAGGAAGGAAAAGTTACAGGGTTTAGTTTTTTGGAGGGTATTGATTTTGGTTTTGATTTATAAATGTGACAGAAATCCCAATTTAAAAGTAAAGTTTTACAAACCTAGGTATTGAGAGTTGACCTTGCCCAGGGTTTCAGCCTACTGCTTCTGGCTGTGTATCCCACTACAGACCTTGTCCTACCTAAACTTTCAGTGCACCCTGCTCTCAACTGAGTCACCTCACTAAAAGGTAGCAGAACATTAATGCAGCGAAAAGTGGCTGTTTTCTTTTCTTAGTGTTACTGCTGGCTTAGTGACTGTTTTGACAAGTACCAGACATGACAGGGCCATAAGGTGGAGAGCAGGGAGAGATAATGAGGAGATGCGTGGCCCCATCCCCATCAGTGTCAGTGAGCTGCTTGCAAAACCATACCCTTGCTGCAGGAACTCCTGCCAACTCTTTGCTGCCCGGCCAATGAAGTACTGTAGCCAAATAAGAAGTCAAGGTCTTTAGGAAAAAGTTTGTACCTCTTTGCCTGGCTACTGAGGCCATGCATGTATTTGACATATGGGATGAATTTTTCCTGGTATTTCTCTGTGAAAATGCATCACATATTCAGTCTTGTACTTCTTCCTGGCCTGAACAGACTCGCTACAGCCATAGGCAGATCTTGTGCCATAGATTTTTATCACAACACTGGAATTACGAATTTCAGCATTTGTCTTTCTGCATAATGGGCAGAAACCTGATGGAGTGAAGATGTGGTCTTTCTGAAAATGGGGAGTAGTGTGTGTGGGTGTGTAATCAGATGCCAGGGAAATTTCCTGCAGATTTCCAGTGCAGCTGAAGTCTGTCAGACAGAAAAGGTTTGTTCCCTTTTTCAGAGTCTTACATAGGCAGTACAGAAGCACTGTGCATGATTCATTTTCTTGTTTAATCTGCCCTGTTCTTCATGTTACACTTCACTAAATATATTTACTTTTATTTCTGCCATTCCACATGACAGAATTTATCTGCAAGAAGGAATTTGAACTGCAAGAAAGGTTTTATAGACAGAAAGTGAAGCAGCAAAGCATGAGGCAGGAATCTAATGCAAGATGTTAAGCACTGTCTTTCCCAAAATCAAGAAGCAATTAAACTTCTTATTTTACTAAAGAACTTGAAACCTGTAAAGTAATATGGTAGCATTATAGGAAGTGGCTCTTAATGAGTTTATGCAGTTATTGCAAGTTAAAAGCAGCTGCATGTTTGCCTAACAAAATACTGGGAATACATTATCATCAAATGTTGGTGATAATGCAGTCACAACAATGGCAATATACATAAGCCTCTCAGAGCTATTAAATTTACTGTACCTTCTATGAGGAGCAAAAACAAGCAAAGAAAGCAAGACACAGCTGTGGGGAAAAAACCCCACAGGGTTAGACCAAGAAAGAAGGGGAGCTAACAAAGAAAGAGCAATCAAGTTTGCCTTGAATGGCAAAAACAAAACAACCCCAAACAAAACAAAAATAAACATTCTAGCTCAGAGGAATCCTCTTTTTCACAGTTAGCATCTCTGGAAACACGCTTGGTGGGAGATTTTAATCACCTAATCAAACAAGTAATAGAAACATTAATAATTTCTAACCTGCTGAAACTTGACATCTCTTGGGGTTTGTTTCATCATCTGAATGTACAAGATCTGCATCTGCCAGCTTGGCTCATGAGCACAAAACTCAAGGAAAACCAGGCTATTTCTGAGAGAGCTGTGTAGTACCCTTCCTGTTTAGCAAGACAGTAGACTTGAAACACTGCATAAAATATGCAGGTTTTATTCCTTGTGCTTATGGAAGCAGCCCTCCCAGGCACTGGACAGTAGGGAAGCTGAGGACATGGTTGTCGTACTATCTTTCTACCCCTACTCCTTCCTGCAATCTGGTGTCACCTGTGTATTTGCCCTTGGTGTCTTCTGTCTCAGCACAGGCCATGGATTAAGATATTCAGGAGTATCAGTCCATGATGTACCTGGGTTGTTACTGACTACCAGTGGCATGTCAAGCTATTGACCACTACATTTTGAACCTGGCAGTCTAGCCAGTTTGCAGCTGATCTGTCTGCCCCACCTGGATTTCATCAGCTTAAAAAGGGTAGTGCTATGGCAGATAGTATTGGAAGTCTGAATATACTTTACCTCTGCTGCTTTCCCTTCAGACTCTTCCTCCATGGAAGACAGTGAGTGGAGTCAAGCATGATTTGCTTTTAAGTATATACTGGCTATTCCTGCTAGTCTTCTTCTCCTGTTTCTCTTTGGAGCTGAATTACAAGAGGATGTTCTTCAGGAACTTTCCAGGGGCAGAGGTGAGGCTGACCCACTGATTGTTCCCTGGGTCCCCTTCCTTGCTTGTCCTTCAATAAGATGGGAATAATGTTAACTTTTTCCTCATCAGGGACCTTCTCCTATGACCTCGATTTTTCCCAGGTAATTGGCAACAGCTTCACAGGTGATTGACAACAGCTTCACAATCACATCAGTCGCCTCTGTCAGATCCTTGTGTGGCCTGATGGATCTGAACATATCTAGTTTCTCTAAGTAGTCTAACCTATTGCTGCTTTGCTGTTTGCCTGGCCCTCTGTTTTCTAAGGAGGGCTGATACTCACTGGGACTTGGGAGCAGGTTTTGTCTACAGAGGCTTGTAAGAAAGGCCACTGTGTGCTTCAGCCTCTTTGGTGGCTGTTGCTTGTCTCTTCCCCATCCATCATCAGACTCGCATTTTTCCTGACCTTCCTCTTACAAATATCATTCTGGTAAAATTGTTTGTTTTTAACCTTAATATCCCCTGCTAGCTCAGCCTGTTTCTGTGCCAGAGGGCCCGGGCAATGCTTTTATTCTCTTTCTCTCTCACCTATCTTTATTTGCTCTTGTGTGCTCCCTTTTTCTGTTTTCAGCTCATTAAGGCTCTTCTCAACCAAGCAGGCACCCTGCCAGAAAGGTGAAGTCAAGGCAGGGAATAGACAGAGCCACATAAAAGTGTACTTGTGAAAAATATGACTTTTCTAAAGGAGATAGGTTTAGGCCAAAGAGGGCCAGGACTTTAAAATTAGACATAGTGGTGTCCTTGTTTGTCCCGGAAGAGGACATTGGCTGTAAGGAGATCAGGGTGGGTGAAATGCCAGACTGTTCATCCTGCTTTTTGGCAGTTTTTTCATTTCATGCTAAACTTCATATTATTGCAGCCTCATTGCTACCAAGACAGTTGTACATAATTCACTGCGTGGAGCCAAAAGTGGACAGGGCAGCAGGAAAGTAATGAGAGCAGAGCTTTCTGAGGAAATGGAAAAGTTGTGTCTGCCTGTGTAGGAAGTGTCCACTGAAGGTTAGTGTGTAAGGGGGGTTGGAAAGGGTAATTAGCTGGATGTCAGAAAAAGTGTGGCAGGATGGCAGGTGAGGAAGGTTATTCCTCAGAGAAGAGGGATTTGAAGATTAAAAGATCAGAAGGAAGAGTTCATTATTAAGTCTGGGTCAAGTGGCTGAGACAGGCTAAAACAATCAAGAGAGGAAAATCTTTATTCAGAAGTGAATGAAGATTAGAATTTCTTGAGTTCGAGGTGAAGGTTAAAGAAACAGGAAGAGACAAATATAAGAACAGAAGGAATAGTTAAAAAGGGAATTTGGAGTCATCAGCTTGGAAAGAAAGAGTAAAAATCTTGCTGGCTTCAGGAAAGGAGAAAGCAAGGGGTGAGAACAGGAAACATTCCTAGCTCCTGGGGAGCCAAACTGGATCATTGTGAGAGAAGAGGCTATAGGTGGCTGTTAGGCAGGATGTAGTGAGGAGGGCACGGCAGTGAGAGCATGGGCAGCAACCAGGGTCTTGGAAAAGCAACTGGAGAAAGGGTATCAGTAGAGGAAAAGAATAAGGGATGGTATTGCATCTAGGTGAGGAATTGGCCAAGTGTGAGAAAAATTAATAGGAAAGAGAAATACATTGAATATTTCTGGAAAAGAAACCCCAAAACCCTCCTACACCAGGAAGCAGAAGAGGGGAAATCAGTTCATCAAAAAATCTGATTTGTTTCTTCTTTTTTGTCTTTCTTAAAACAAACAAACCAGAAAAACAAACCTTCATCCCTGCTAGTCCATCTTTATCTAAATTCTTTTATCAGTTCCTGTGGTTTCCAATTTGAAATATATATATATTCCCTGTTTAACAGACTGTGAGAGAAGATGACAGATTAAGCTCCTAATCCTGAAAATATGTATGTGCTTAATTCTGCAGTCATATATTTATCTTCTTAACTGTTTTGTTACATCGGAACTGGAGTGCTCAACTGCTTTAAATATTGAAAATGAAGATGCTTTCAAAAGGATTTAACACTGTTTCAGACTTAACAGATTTGGATACTAGATGAAGAATACTTGAAAAAAAATAAAACCCGACCCTGAAAGACACACATAATTTTTAATTTGCTCTGATCTCTTTATACAACTGCAAATTCCATATATTTATCATTCATGGATTTTCAAAGCTGAAGTTAATTATTTAATGTTTATCGGTACTTTTGAAAATCTCCTAATTAATTTCAGAAAAAAGTTATGTCCAAATCCCAAATTAAGACACATGATGCTGGACCTAATCTGCAGTGACTGGATCAAGTCTTTACATTAAAACCAGCTAGGCATTTTTCCAGTTTGGAATCGGAAATGTGGAACATGCAGAAGCATTTTTTTGTCTTTATCATTCATATCTAATTAATTCAAAACATTTGATTAATAATTTTTAATAGAGATTTTTCATTGGAACCTTTGCTTGTGCTGTCTAGTTAAAAAGAAATTATAATTGTCAGGGTTTTCTGAGCATAGTCTGATTTTATTCCTAGAGTTCTATATTAAAATGAATGAGGTTGATATGACAAAAGTTTGTAATTAATTTTTGCATAATTTTCTTATATGTTGCAAACTTTTGATGAAGAAAGTTAGATTGGTGAGAAAGAAACTGTGCCCTTTTCTTTCTCTGATTAATATTATTTGTAGATGTGGAATCACCTTGTTTAGTACAGACATAAAAGTCATACTCTGCTTCCATTTTTACTCTGTGCTGTGAGGAAGACAGAGCAAGTGCTCTGATGGTGTGCTTAACTTGTACACATAGTGATTTTGATGTTAATGTTGTCCCTGGGACAACATGATTTAGGTTGTCTGACAGTTGGGTTTGACAGAGGCGCCTGGCAGCTGAATAACACAGTGGATTAGTGCTGGATGCACTTTTGCACTAGGCATGCGTATATTTTTTGTAAGGCAGGATGAAACACATGGTCTTGTGCCTATAAAGGCACGTTCTTCATGTAATGTGCTCCTGTAGCAATATCCTAGAGTAGCAATAGTATTACTCCTGTGCTAATGCTAACAGGGCTACTACTATAGAAAGAGTATGCTATCAGAATTACACCTATAGAAATATGTATGTTCTGGAGCAAGAATATTTCTGGTAATATCTTCATGAGAAATGGTCTTGTAGCCCTTGGGAAACAGCTTTTTGCTGCATTCAACAGCTGTCCCATCCTCTGGCAGCAGCCCTGTGCATGAGAAACATGCCAGTATCTCCAGCTTTTCACAGTGGACACAACTTAGAGTTCAGAAACTTCCTCTGTACTCTGTCACTTTCTTGATCTCTCTTGATCTCATGGATTTCTCTCTCTGAGAGTCTTCTTATATATACAGCATTTTTCTCTTCTCCTTTTCTTAGCCTTGTGGTATTTCATTAGTTCAGGCTTATGAACAGAGGAAGTAAAGGCAGCCTTTCCACCTTCTTCTTCTAATACATTGCTGTGACAAGCCCACAGCCTTGTACTCAAGTACGTGGTATTTGAGTACCTGCCTAGGCATTAGAATGATAGTATTTGTCATGTAGGATCCTTCTCTTTTCTCTCTCCATCCCGTGGGGAAAATTGGATGCTGATTATATTGCTATACTTGATGAGTTTAATAGTGAAGCAAAAGTTGAGGAGCGGAAAAATGCAAACAAGAAAGTAATTGGAGGACCAAATTTGTCAAGACTCTTGGGCGCTGTAAAACTGTCTGAGGTAGAGCACTGCTTGTCTCTGCAGGAGATGGAGCCCTCCCCAGGGATGCTGGAGTATGCCGCCTCTGGGTCCAAGGACCATCACAAACATCACCACTGAATATGTAATGGACCAAGTTTTTCCTGGTGTTTGTGTGTTCAGGCATGCTCTGTGTTTGTCCTGGTGCTGTCTTCTTCCTTCATTAAAACCCACCTCTTCAAAGAACTCTTTGCGCTTCATGTCCACTTCTGTTATTCTACAATTTTTTGTGCTTTTCTCATCTTGCGCTGAGGTTGAATTTCTTGTATCAGGGCAAAGACCTTTTACCATTCATGAACTGCATCAGAAACGTTTTTTGCACTCTGTGTTTAACTGAAAGGGACCCAGCTATTGGGAGAACACAAGAATTTCAAACAAGGTTTTATTTTCTGGTTCTAGAAACAGTAAGAAGAAGACACACTTACTGTTTCCTTGTCTGAAACTCATCCTTCGTCCAGGAGGAGTGAAAAAACAAAAGTTGTGATTGGACCCATCACTTGTACCCACTGTTGCCTTCAGCTGTTCTGAATGCCACTTTTAGTCCTACTGTTCCAGCTGCAGTGTGAGGTTATTTGAGTCATTTTTACTGACATCTTATTCCCCCTCTGAAGTATGCGAAGCATGTGCAGGTACTTACAGCAGTCAACATAGATTGATTATGGCTATATGGGGTGGATATTTAGACAGACGTGGTTTTTCAGAGTTGTCTGGCATGGCCATGTCCAGCCTCCTCGCACATATTTGGTGTGAGCAAATAAACGTTATGTCTTTCTCTCTTTCTGATCCAGACCTCAGAGGTGTCCAGACAAATTTGACTCGCTGTTCAGATTCACTTTAAAAACCACTGTTTGACTAGTTGTGTCTTGGAGCTGCAGACTCAGTTATGGAGGTGTTGTGTTTCCCTGCCTGCTCAGCATTATTTGTTACAAGTATAAATAGCAGGCTCTATCTGTGTGCAACAACAAGAGAAAGATTTCTTAGCATTTTAAGATAAATGAAGATTTTAGCAATAAGCTTGACAGGTTTTCCTACAATTTCTAACAAAAACTAAGGAGCACCAGTTTCTACACTCTGAGCACTCTGCCAGTGCTTTGAAAGTGCAAAATCAAAATCTGCATCAGTCTAAATCTTAATATTGTAGAGCTCAGAACAGTGCCTCTCTAGCCTTAAAGGGGTAAATGGGCAGACATGTATGCCCTGAAGGCTCTTTTCTAGCAGGGCTTTGAATACCCTGTTACTCTACCCAAAACTATCAACCCACATAGACCACAAAATCACTGATCTTCCATTTTGCAATATTTGTTTTGAGGGGTGATGGGAGTACCAGAAGGCGTAGATTTCAAAGACAGGTATGGAATAAAATATGATAGCATACTTTAAAGACATTCAATACTTTAACATTTCATGTTTGTGATGGGACATTTAGATGCCTTTATTTTTTACGAACTATTAAACTTGCTTTTTCATACGTATTTTTGTAGTATGGGGAAAAAAAAGTATTTGTGAATGTAATTTTGTTGTGACAAATATCCATGAAGGACTTGTGTAAAAAATGTTTGCTTAGCAGAAAAGGCAAATGTTTTCTTCAGAAAAAATGGTAATTTAAAAGAAAAGGCAAACAGTAGATCAAAATACTAGATCAATTTACAAATATGTGCAGTAAAGTATCCCTTTTTTCTCTATCTATCTCTTCCTTGTAATGTTGTTATGATGAAATAAATGGCAAGTCTACTGACTTCTTTGGGGGAAAATGTGTTTTTACAGAAATTACATTGCACAGCAATCCTGTGAGCTTATATTTATTGGATAATTAACATAGAGTTCCAGTTGATATAAATCATTGTGCCTGGTATATTAGTATTAGATTAATTCAGTTGTCAACAGAATATGTGGAAGTATACTCATTGAATGATATACTGCAGATTGTGTTAAATGTATGATTACAAAAATGAAAGTATTGCAAAAAGCATATGAAGCATCTTTATAGAGCACTTGGTTTTCAAATGACCTTGTAAAACTAATTGTTTGTGAAAGAAGTGTTTTTCTGTCTTTGAAAGCCTGCTTAATGTTATTTAGTTATTTTATCTCTTTAAAGACAAATTCAAAAGGAATTTGAAATATTTTATGTATTTCTTCCACCTTAATCTCTCACTGAAGATAATAATTTAAAGATGGTGTTTTGCAGGTAGTCTTTTAAATACTGTCATTGAAAATACACAGTGAAATGGGAACATAGCGCTGTTGCAGAGTTGCAAAATTCTCCTGCAAATAATAGCATTTGAATATTTGAATATTGAGCACCTTTCACATAATGCAATTCAGATTAAGGCTGGTTTACAAACATAAGCCTTAGTTAAACTCAGTCAAAACACATGGGCGTGTGTATTACCTCTTCTTTTAAGCCAAAAGAAATTACATTTTTAAATCATCACAGAATGTGAAATGGGAGGAGAAATCATCTGAAATTTTATTTTAAGGCCAGAAGGGACTGCTATAAACATGTAGCCTAAATTCTGCATATGCATGGTCTTGACATTCATTCAGCAATTCTCGTATAAAGTCCTTAATTTCTGGCTGAGCTATAACATGGAATTTAGGAAGACATCCCAAGCTTGATTTTTAAAGACTTGAAAAGGCAAAGCATCCTCCAAGTCCTGAGGTATATTGCCACAGTGGTTGGTCCTCCTCAGTATAAAACACGCTCCATGTTGTGGCTTTGAATCTGTTCAAGCTTCTGCTTCCAGCAGCCAAAACTTGTTGTCCTTTTGTTTTCTAAATTAAAGTGCTCCCTGCCATCAGGAGCCATCTTTCTGCTGAGGTATTTGTAATAAACATCATCAGCTCAGCTCCTGAGCTTCAGCTGAGAGAGAGGCCGCTAAAGCTTGATGCCAATAATTATGTAGCCTGTTTCCAAATCCCTGACAACCGAGATGTAACCGGTCTTCAAAGCGTATGGGTGTGTTGTAGGTGCTGTCCCAGGCCACACTGCTACAGATCACCACATGGCTCTGGGGGATGTGATGGCAGACCCTCTCTAGGCAGCAATGCTTAGCGTATGTGCGATGCTTTGTTCTAACAGAAGCAGCCAAGGTTCAAGAAATATGTGTAGGAGCTTTGTCCTTGAAATTTATAAGTACTACAGAGCAGAGTGCCTCTGCTATTAGTCCTATGGTGATAGCATTTAATTGCCTATGGAAAGCCTTTGTGAACTTTCAAGTCATGCTTTGTTGCTCTGCTCAGGTTTGGGGGCCCCAGAGCACCTTCTGGGGAGCAGAGCAGCTGAGGTAGGTGCAGGTGGCCTACAGCCAGGCAGGAGCTGCCTGGGGGGGAGCTGACACCATAGCACAGCCAGGGCACTTGGGAGAGAATCACAGAATCAGCTAGGTTGGAAAAGACCTTTAAGATCATCAGGTCTAAACGTTACCCCAGAACTGCCAAGTCCACCACTAAACCATATCACTGGGGGCCTCATCCACACAGGTTTTGAACGCTTCCAGGGATGGTGATTCCACCACTTCCCTGGGCAGCCTGTTCCAATGCCTGAGCACCCTCTCTGGTGAAAAAATTTTTCCTAATATCCAATCTGAACCTCCCCTGGCACAGCTTGAGGCTGTTACCTCTTGTCCTATCACTTGTTACTTGGGAGAAGAGACTCGCCCCCATCTCCTTGCTGAATATTTCTTTTAGGTAGTTATAGAGGGCTGGAAGTGGGGTGCTGTGGGTTTCCTCCACTTCAGCAAATCCTGACATTGACGGGAAGAAGAGGCACATGATATGGTGAACTGTGCAGCCATGCATGTGCCTGGAAAATGTCATCAACGTGACTGAGGAGTCCATGTTAAGCAGAGCTTTGATGTCTCTTCTCCTTGAAAACCAAGGGCAGTTTTCCATGCTTACACGTGGACATGGCAGAGGAAAGCTGCCCTTTAAAGAAAAAAGGGAACTTGTCACAAAAGAAGTTGGTGAGGTACAAATAATAATTTTTGTTTGCACATTACTAATATGATAAAAGCGTAAACCTCAGACAACTGTGTGTGTTCTTGGGCTTTTAAAAGGGCCAGTTTCACAAAGCCGATAATGCTAATTAAGCTTCGAGGAAAAACTACTTTCATCTAGTATGCAGATTACATTAAAGTTTTAATTCCAAGTATATTTTATGAAGTGCTCAAGTATGCTTCACTATTCACAGTCTGCTGGAGGGGGGAGAAGCAAAGTAAAGAGGTAAATTCAAATTTCCACATGCACATCAACAGGTCCATTTATATTTTTTTATTTATCTATGTGTAGAATCAGTCATGGAGCAGTTATGTTGCAAACCACCTCCAGGGGTCATCTAGTTCATCGTGTGTGTGTGTATGTATACAACCACATACATATATGGTTATGAAATGAAATATGAGGATGTTGATATAAATTCAATATTAGGAAGTGTAGTGGGTTTAAAAGAGAAGAGGACATGAATGAGAAGAAAACAATGCCCAGCAGAGGTAAGAACAAATCAGAATGTTTTCAAGGCACAATAGGATGAAAAGAACCCTCTTAACAAAGATATTTTTTGCATTACTATGTGGAAAGAGTAATAAATTGCCAATAGTAGTAAAGTGCTCAACTCAGGGAAACATTCAATAAATATTTTCTTCTGAATTCAGAAAAAGCCAAATGATACTTGTATATCAAGAAGCGGTGAGAAGGAGAATGAAGTATTTTCTCTTTTAAAAGGAATTGGGGAGAATTTCACACTGTACCTGATGATAATTTTCAGACAGGAAACCAAGGAATTGTTTCAGTCACTATTGCTGAGCTAGAGTAGGCTTGAAAATGGGGATGTTTTGAGGACTATTCCACCAATATTTCAAAGTGCTGATGGGATCCTCCCCTAGGAGATGCTTGTTAACCACAGCAGGATGATTTTCCGAGCAGTGCATGGGCTGGAGCAGTGCTTGGTTGAGGACGCAGCTGTGGCCAGGAGAGCAGCCTGACAGGTTACACATCTAGAATATCTTCATGCCTTTTGATCTAGGAGACAACGTGTAAGCTAAACAGCTCAGTGATCACTTAAGCAGAGTATTTACTTTACAGATTTTGGTCTTATCACTCATCCCCGATCTCTTAGTAGACTTCTAACAGAGTTTCCCTTTTGTGGGGAAGTGGGAATAGGAATGTCAGTTCCTGTTAGCTACAGTTTTCAAACTCATTTTGGTGACCTCTAAAACCTTTTCTGAGACAGTTTTACCATGACAAAGCTCCTTATTCTACAGCCGTGAACGGCATTTTTTTCTTTCTCTTATTCTTGCCATTGCCATGACTTGGTATTGTGGTGTTAAAAGCCCTTTGGGAGTTCAAGCAAGCCTAAGCAGCCAGGAAAAAACAGATCACTCTGCAGGTTGGCCTTTCTCTGCAGCATTCACCCTTTCATCTGTTGTATGGCCTGTGAACTTTATTTGGATAAAGACTGTATTTTCTCTCAGACCATTGATAAAAGTGCTGAATGGTGTCCGGCTGAGAATAGCTCTCTGAGCATCTCATTGAAAATGCTCTCACGGAAATAACGATCCCTGACTTACAGTCATTGTTGATTTAGAAGTCAACAAGTGTCGCAGATACCTGTGTATCGTTATTTTTTTTTTAATAATTCTAATTTAACTGCTTTGCAAAAGTCTGTTTACCACCAGAGTTACCTTCCATAGAGAAACAGTAATCTCACTGGACAATAGTATCAACTTTGCTGTCTGTCATAAAACTGTTGGTTCACAATAATAAAAATAAATAAAGAAACAAAGATGGCAGCATACTCACTTCCTTGCCTGTCTGCTGTTGTGTGATGTTACCTAGCATCAATATCAGCCTAACTTGAATTGTTAGAGGTGTATGATATGGCATTATTTATATGGGGAGCTGCATCTATTACATGGTGTCTCCTGATTAGCTTGTCTTGTCCTTAATTTTCATTCTGCCAGAGAGAAACAGATTCATCAGCAGAGCTCAGCTGGCCTCTGCAAACTGAGCTGATCTGCCACACTGATCATCCATGTCAAGGGAGGACCTGATCAGAGGTCGCTGTGAATTTTCTCAGAATTAGAATAGGTTATGCGAAACAACAGCAAAACTTACTCAACCAGCTGGAAACCAAATGGGCCCAGCTTTGCACACCACTGACATACCAGTCAGCAACTGTTGAGGGAGCTAGTAGTTGATGCACAATACTCAAGGGGATAGGGGGAAAACCAAAGTCTTGCCATCAAGTTGGTTCCAGGAGATGAAATTCAGTATTTCCTGCAGAATTCTTTTAGCATGACCAGGAAAGTGACAATGGAGCTATCATTAGTTGAAATGAGAAGAAAGGAGTGATAGTAGACTGCTGAAGAAGTGCGCACATTAAGACACAGAATGAAGTAATATACTACCCAGATACATCTAGAAAATATAGTGCAGCATGGTCACCTCCCCAGGCAGCAAGGAGAGAGACAGAAAGAACATCCAGCCTTTCCCTGCAACTAAGTGAATAAATCTCCCAGCAAGGTAATATACCCTATAAATTTTATGAGAAATGGTTTTCAGCTGCTTCCAACAAATGTTAACAACCTGTCTGATTTTTTTGGTGACCTGGAGACTTAGTAGTTGGGTGCTATATGGACCTCACAGCTTAACTTTCATGTTTACATTTGAATAAGCTTGCATTTCTAACTAGTTGGCAAATGCCACTTTGTCAAGTCTTCTGAAAACCAGCCCTCAGCAAAGGCTGGAAAATGAAATATATAGTCCCTACAAACAAGGACCAAACTAGCCAGAGACAGCCTCACCAAATTCCTCTGCCATAAGCACAACACGGGCACTTTCTTCTCAGATATTAGACTGTACTCAGTTGCTTCTTTTGTTGCTTAAAAAGGAAACGATAGCTCTGCGGTGCTGAGGTTTGCAATAATGAGATTTTGAATGTCTCGGCTGTTAGAAGTTAAGTGAACAGACAAGATGGTCAGTAATGGCCAACAGAAACTTTGGGAACATAGAAATCAAAAACTCTGTGCAGGGAACTTTAATTTATAGCTGCAAACAACATTTCATTACTTTGATTCTAACATGGAGAGCCTGCCTCAACACTTTTATGAGCTTAAGACTGGCAATAATTGATAATGCTGCTATTTTAATTTGCCTCTGTCTTTCTCAATGAAACCTACTGCCCATGGCAGGGGGGTTGAAACTAGATGACCTTAAGGTCCTTTCCAACCCTGACTATTCTATGATTCTGTGATTCCTCACCAGCAGGAAACATGTACTCTTATTTCTGGAAATTGGAGAATGTCTGGAACTGGGGAATTGGGGAAACAGATTTTCTGATTGACTCCTGTCCTGGTAGATACCAATGGTATTACATATCTTCAGGGCTGGAATATCACACAAACTGTTACCCTTGAGAAGGGAGGCAAAAGAGTTGCTTAAGCCTTAAGTTTGGGAGAATTTCTTACTGCAAACAACTGCAAAGACAGCAAGTTTAATTAGGACCTTTTATTTTTTTTTTTTAATAGCTGCTTACCTGCACAAGTCCTTTATATCCCTAGTTTTTTCTTTTCTAGGCCACATCTGAGTTGAACATAGTCTGACAAGGTTCTTTGTGCTCTTGTCTTGCAAATCTAAAGAACCAGCGTGTTGTCCCTTTAAATGAAGACAGGCTTTTGCTTCTCTGGCTTTCTTCTTGAAGCTTTGATGGTAAATAAATGAACTCCTTGGGGTCTTTCTGGAGCAATCAGAGACTTCTGATGTCAGAAAGGGTCTCTGAAAAGAATAAGGCTGTGAAATGAGTGTTCTCCATTAGACAACTGTCTTCCTCTAAGTGGTAATTATGATTCTTCTAAAAAAATAAAAAACACAAAAGCCAGCTGAAATGATGAACCAGACCAGCTCTTCCCTCTGTTCCACATAACAAAAATGTGACTATTAGCCTCATTTGAACCCCACTCTCCCCAGCCTTCTGTATCAATTTAGCTTAGCGTACCATACAGCACAGAGAGATGAATCTTAAGTGAATATTTAGATATTATACAAGAATAAACCTGTCATAAAAGTAAGTTAATTATAAATGCCTCCCTTGTATACAAGTTATAATTTAGGGGGGTTGTGTGTAAGTGGAATAACAGTAAAAAGAAAGACACTTGAATTAGCATTTTAATTTCTACTTTAAAAATGGAATACTATTGTTCAAAAGGTTTTGTTCTCTTCGTTGTAACTGTTCACCCTGGCTTTTTGGTTAAAAAATGAAGTTTAGTTGTGTGAGACAGGAAGTTCTTTAACAGCTGCTTTTAGGAGACTTCTAGTAAAGATGTTTAAAACTATCCATTTGGTAAGCAGACTATTCTGGGAAATTTTAATGGCAAGAAAAACTATGTGAGAGCTGCCCAGGCACCTGGGAAGATAAGAAGTGTCATCTGTGAGTCAGGGGAGGGGAGAACCTGCCAGAATCAGTTCAGTTCCCAGCAGCACTGCTACCTTGCTGCGTGGCACCCTCTGGCTTGATCAAAACTAGAATAATCCATCAAGATTTCTAATCGATCCTTCTTAGCCAGCGCTGCTGCTGCAATTGCTAATGTACAAAATTCAGAGAGGCATGTTCCAGGTCACAGATGGCTGTTTCTGGTCGTTGTTAGCTGAGTCAAAGACCCATCTTATGTTATGAGTTGCAGCATGCCTGAAAATCCTAGTCTGCGCAGGCCATCTGCTATTCATTTTACTTATCTATAAATAGGCTAAATAATGTAGCTGACATCTTGAGAGGGAAATGTATACTTTTAAGGGAACAAAGTTTTCATATAGGAGACACAGCTCTTCCCATGTCTGTATTTGATAAGAAATGGCGAGTGCTTGCAGTGGTGGGTTTCTGTAGATGCTGCAGTTCTTCCAGGAAAGATAAGTTCAACTAATGGAAATGTATGAGAAGGTTAAATACAGCCATGAAGTCCCTGATCAATATCTTCCCTTTTGTCCAGAGCAGCATGCGTCAGGGAGGCTCAGGAGGCTAACATGTTATTTTATTTTCACTTAGTCACTATTTGCAGAATTGAGTGTCTGCATGCTAGTTCTTGGGAAGGTGATGGGTGTAGCTCAAAAAATGGAGCAGCTATGAAAAAAAGCCAGAGGGGATTGTCAGAGAAATTTGGTATTTAGTTAAGCAATTAACTTTCACTAAACAATAAAAAAGCATTTATAAAACCATTCTGTGGATTTGTAATATAAAGCTGTTGGGTTTTACCAGCCAGTATTTAAAGACAAGGCTTTGAATGTTAACTCTCAGCCTTAAACCAGCACTAAAATTCAAAATGTGTGTGAAGAAAAAGGCAGATTTTAATGTGTTTTCCATATCTTCCAGAAGCTTCTTCTAACAGGTTTCTTTCTCTCCGTATGGTTAGCTTAACCATAGCCTAATCAAGCTTCAACCAAGCGTAATGAAATCACAGCTTAATCAAATGTTTGAAATCTCTCCTACATGCCAGCTGAGGTTTATAGTGTCCTACTGATAATGCTCCTGTCACCTATCTACACTGACCCCCAGCCAGAGGACCCCCTTGTACCCATATCACTCACTTTCTTTATAAATAAAGTAACTAGGAGGTTGTGTGCAGAATACAAATCTTACCATGGTATTGGGAAATTTTATCGGTCCATTTCCTTTATAGGAAAAGGGTGTTAGGTGAGCAGATATTAAATTTCAGGGCAAGTGATATGCTTTTTGTTGAATACAATAGAAATGCAGTAAAACCAGAAAGCACAGCAATGATAGTTTAAAATCCAATTACTCTTGTTCACACCAACATCTAAAGGCTTTGGAGTGCTGCTATTTTATCTATTAAGGTGGGCTGTATCTATTTACTGTGCTGTAAACTTGCTTAAATGTTTTGTGTTATGTTGTTTTTTTAATGCAGCTTTATATTAGATCATGAGAAAAACTTAAGGATGCAAAATATAGACATTTATTTTGGCCTGGGAGAGCAAAAAAAAAAAAAAAAAATCACATACAACCTCAGCCTGTAACATGTTTTAATGCCTGTTCTATTAAGGATCCTGTCCTTTGACACAGAGTCATGAAACACTGAGCAAATGACACACTGACACCCACCCCTTCTGCCTTCTGGGATGGAAGGCAGTTGCTCTCTGATCTCCCACCAACCCAGTTCCCTTGTCTGACTACCACCTTTCTTTCAAAACCCCGCATCGCCTTCCCACCCGCCTGTCCTCACCTGGCCTTTCTGTGACCTCCTACCCATAAACATCCCTGATACCATAGTCCCAGCACCATCTTCCTCCTCACTGCTTTCCTTAATTCGCTTTTCATTTCATCCCAGGAGGTGGCTGGTCTCTTTTCCCAATTAACAAGTGATAGGACAAGAGATAACAGCCTCAAGCTGTGCTAGGGTTGTCAAGCATTGGAACAGGCTGCCCAGGGCAGTGGTGGAGTTACCATCCCTAGTAGCATTCAAAACCATGTACATGACGCCCTTAGTTATGAGGTTTAGTGGTGGCCTTGGCAGTCCTCGGGTAATGGTTGGACTTGATCTTAAAGGTCTTTTCCAACCTAGTTGATTCTATGGTTCTATGATTTCTACCCAGTATGTCTTTAACCCCGGGCTACCATTTTCCTCTCTCAGCACTGTGTGTTTAAAGCACCCAGCCCTGGCTCATTCCTGGCATAGATATCAGCCATGTTCCTCCACAGAAGTAATCTTAGGATCACCCAAGGACCCACTGCAGAAAATATTTTCCTGCTTTTTCTGCTTCTTCTGTTATAGCTTGTCTTCTGCGCACTCTGATCATATGCCTGCCTGCCTTTCTTCAGCGCAGACACTGGTTCCTTCTGTCCTCGAAAAACTCTCTTCCCTCCCCACAAATAGTCCTGATCTGAGTCCTTTTTGTCTATGATACCCTGATGGCTGCCTCACCTCTCCCCAGTTACTTTGTTCAAACATGTCATTTTTCTGCATTCTTCTCTGTAAATTTCACTCCCTGAGGTTTCTAATGAACTGGACAAATAACCACAACTAAGCTTTGTACCTGCCATCAGTTACTTCACTGTGGTAGCTTGCACTATAACATATGCCTTTGCTTAAAGGAATGTATTTTCAGACTATGGCCTTCTTTTTTTTCCTCTCCTCCTCTTTCCTCCCTCCAATTCCTCTTCTACTGGCTCTCTCTGTAGTATTGTTTGGTCAGTTGTCTGCTCCTCTGCCTCCTGCCAGCTGTGTGTGTGCATTATATTTTGATGGACTCAGGATCAGACTCTCAGTTGCACAGTATGCTTCCTCGCAGCTCAGCTTGCTTTCTTACTCACCAAGCATGCTTCCTCTTACCTGAATTTTCTTTCTCTTATAGTGTCTTTCCTCTGCTGTTCTCCAGCGCTTTCTGCTGATGTTCTTTCTTGAAATGACAGCAGCAGATGGCACATATATATGAGTGACCAGTAAAGGTTTGTGAATGGGCTTCTTGTAGGATTTCCTGGGAACCTTTGTGCCCATCACCACCAGATATCTGGGTCTATTCAGACTCATTGTGGGTCTGGGCTTCTCTTTGTTATTACTATTTCTTAAGCACAACCTCTTCCCAAACCTAATTTCATTAAGTACAATGAAGCTCCCTTTCTGTCTTCTGCTAGTGTTCTGTCTGCAACTCAGCATCATTACCACCGCCTCTGTGGCTTGCACATTTAGGATCCGTTTAAATCCTGATAATTACTCCTGAAAAACATTTACCCTGGCTGGCCTTTTGACCCTGTTGCGACAGAAGAAACAAGATCTATGTGTTGCCTCTTGTTTTGCTTATTGTAATCTATGCTGACACCTCCACCTCCTACTTCAAGCCCTGTGAAAGGCAGCCATCAAATTCCCCTTTCTTGCCTGTCATGATGACCTTATTACCTTCCTGTCTGAATCCTTGCGCTGACACCTTTGGCAGCCTCTAGTTTAAATTTCTTGTTCTTTTGTCTTCAGGCCTCCCATAACTCTTCCTCTACCAAGTGGGTTTCCTTTCTTTTTATCCTGCTTCTGCCTTTTTCTGCTCGGACACTGCTGTTACTCACACTTTTCTTTCTCCTTCTCAGCCTAGGTTGACAAGGCTTGACTTTGTTGTTGCTGATTATATCCATTCATAAGAAGCCTCTCTGCTTTTTTTGCACAGACAAAGGAGGAAAGACTTCTTTTTTTTCTGTGCTTCCTCCCATGCCCTGACTAAACGCACCTCATAGTCTTGCCCTGGTCACCTTGACCATCACTCATCTGCCACTTCTTGGCCGCTCCTTATGGTCAAGGTGCGCTGGGAGCCTTGGGGAGAGGAGTCTCTTTTCCTCTGCACTTTGAGGTCTCTAACAGGCACTTGGACAATGTAAAAGGAGTTTTAATAATTAATCATGGAAACTCAGGCAGGCGGATGCCAGAGGTTATTTTGTTTTCAGAGTATTTGGTCATCCCTGGGGTGAAACTGATTTCCCCACTGTCTGCGCTGAGTTCTGTCCCAGGACACCACTGCCATGTCTGAGTGATATTTCCTGAGCTGGAGCCATTTATTTCAAGGATAAATGACTTCCCGTAGGCTTTAAAGTATGCTGATCATGTTGTATGTTTTAAAGTTCTATTTGCATTGACAAATCAGAATTCAGTTATGGATGATCATTATATTGAGCTAAAAATAAATTATTATTTTTATATTCTTTTATTATGCTTTTTCATTGTCCTATCTTTCCTATGTAGGCAGTGTCTTAACGCCTTCAAGTCATTTCTAATATATTTGGTCTTCTTTGACTGAATGAGTGAAAATCAGAGATTTTCCTGGAGGTTCTATATTATCCCTCTTCATTAAGGTTCTGCAGTAGTCACCTGCAATTTCAGTGTTTTGCTGGTAACTTTTTGCTGCCAGAGAGATGTCACATAAGGATATATTGAGTTTATTTTCTGCTTTGTATCTGCAAATCCTGTAGCGTGTGACTTGCAGCAGAGAAGGCTTGGCAGGGCTGGTACACGGTGGGCAGTGGGTGCCCATGTTTTGGCACACTTGGCAGAGCCAGAGAGTCGGCTGTGGCCATACACAAGGACCATATGCAAGGGCAGTGTGTCTGTGCACTGGATAGAGAAATTCCCTGTATGCATTAGTCTGCTATAGCGTCTGGCTACTGAGTGGTGGACACAAAACCTGGTCAGATCTTGGCTTTCAGACATGGCATCATGCTTGCAGTCTGCGGGAGAGCATTATCTGAGTCCACTGGGGCAGCTGAATCTTCAAAACTGTTAATGTTTTACATTTCTAATATTATGTTATCATGTTCATGTTTTATCAAATGCAAATTTACTCCTATGTTTAGTTTTTATTTGTATTGAAAGACCTGATTTCAAGGACTTAAATGATAGCTTCCATAGGACTATGTTGATAACTTATTGCATTTTACAGTGGTAATGGACTTTTGCAGAGACGAGATGACATACAGTATTTCCTATTGACATGCTACTGTTTTTTTCTGATTTATATACATTTTTGTTGGTAGTTTTATTCTTTGCCAAAGGGTTTAAACAGAGCCGGTATTAACACTCCATGGATGCAATCCAGTTTTGTACAGCCAAAAATTCCACTCCTTCAAAAGGAGTTCCTTGATGAAATTATCAGTAAGTCACTGGCATAAATGAGGCTTTTTACTTTTGTTTTCTACATGCTCTTTTTTTTTTTTCACTTATTGGAAGTAATGTTTACAAGAATCTACTATTGCTGAATTGCCTGTACCTCTTGGAAAAATATTTTTCTATCAATGACTTTAGATTTTTAAGGTAGCAATCGTGCTCAGCCACTTCATGGTAATCTTTTGTATTGTTTCTCTCCCTATTTATTGACAGTCATAATTTCTTACTGGTATTTCTTCCCCCTTCGCAGCCGCAGTATATTTATAAGAGCCCCTTTGTTCTCTGTAATCACTTTAGCTAGCATTAAATCGTTCTTTTCTGCTGCCCTTATCTTTGCTCTGCAAGTCTTAGCCAACTGTAGTCTTCTTTCATTTTTCCCTCCTTCTCCGCTTCCTTTCGTACTCTGATCTGAAAGCAGTTCCTTTGGAAACTGTATCAGTCACCTCACATCCCTCTTTTCTGAAACAACGGTTTTCTGCTCCTTGACTCAGGTTTGCATTCAGAATTTTCCAGCCTCCATCCTTGCTCCTGGATTTGAGTGTTCCTTGCCTCCTAGTGACTTACCATAACACGTACTATTTGAAAACTGATTTTCATCTGCAAAGTCCTTTGTAAAAATTAATTGATGAATAGTAAAGCATTCTCAGAAGGCATTCTCTTATCAAATCCTGAGCAGTTCATGCACCTGCTCCCCCCTCTGAAAAGGTGAAGTAGCTCACGAATATTGCCCTCAGTGCTTTTTTTTTATCAGGTAGCAGTGTCTTTAATCCTCAGGGAAGCGCTAGGTCTAACCTGCATTTGGGGTGAGCTGTTGAACAGAAAATTAAGAGAAACTCAGTCTCTTTCAGGAGAGGGTGTCTCTTAGAAGCTCCGTTTCAAAGTTGCTTTTGGAGCCAGAAATAAGTGCAGATAACAAAATAAGATGGAGATAAACGCTCAAATAATTTACCTGCTTCTGTAGTTTTTGATTGAGCTTTGAAGCAAATGTCTTATGCATTGATTATTTGCTTTTTAATGATCTTATCAAGAATGCCTTTTAGAGATGAAGAAATGCTTTTGAATGAGGATATGAATGGGCACAAATAGATCCCCTCCACTATGAATACCTGCCATTCAGACAGGATGAATTGCTGTTCAGAATTGTGCAGTTTCTCTATCAGTTGCTACAGTCGGGAGCAGCCAAGAATACCAATAAAAAGGCAGACTTTCTGGAAGCAAGTCAGTGGAACAGTCTGCGTGGTTAACTTCCCAACCCTCTCTGCTCTTCAGAGGCTCTGAGCAGCAGAAAGGTCTCCTGCATCTCCTTCTGTGCTGGTTTTATTTTGGGCATTCTGAAGAGAGAAAGCCTTAAAATACAACAATCGCTGATGGCTTTGTAGTAGCGAAGGTAATATCACTCGTTCACACAGAAGCCTGAAGAGATTTGGTTGGGGTTTGTTTTTCTTTCTCAGTGTAGGTTTGATATTTCTCAACAGCATAGGTTTTGGCTGGAAAATTATTAGAAACTGAATTAAAATCTTCCCGCCAACAGGCCACTATCCTGAAGAAAGCTTCTGTCTCCCCAGAGAGGACAGACAGCTGAAGCAGCAGATTTCATCTGACTCTCAGGGCGGAGAGAGAGAAAGAGAGAAGCTCTCAGTTGAGGATGCCCCTCTGAAAGTTGACATCTGAGCTCAGAAGTGGACTCCTGGTCCAAAGTGAACCTCCTAGTTGTCCCTTCTTGCTATGCTGTGATTTACGTCATGGGGTGGTTTTGGTGAACATGCACTGCATTCATTTCAGTGAAAACTAAAATGAAGCGTGCAGTTAAAGGCTGAACCTACCATGCTCCAGTGCTAATGGGCATTCAGTACCTGGGGCCAGCCTGGAGCTAGTCTGAAACGGTGCTACCAGGGAACATGTGGTGGGACATCAGGTTCTCAAGACCAAAAGTGGTTCTTTGCAGATCTTCCTGTTGTGCCACTCTGGAAGAATGAAATTTAGGGCAGTCTTACCTAATAAAAAGGAACTGGGTACTAGCCATGATTTCTAGATTTCTGAACTTGTAAAAGGCTATTTTGTTTCAGCGTGCTTCGCCATCTGTCTTTGCCGTGTCTTGTGTTTTTGTTTTTGAAACAACAGGTTTAATATGAAGAAAATTGCAGAAAGGTTCAACATCCCAGACTTGGAAATAGTGCCATGTGTAGATATGGCAATATTGTTGAGTGGTATCAGGCCAGTCTCTAGCCTACAGGTTTATAGATGTTGTCTCATTTTGGTTGAGGATAGTGGTACTTTCTTTGCAGTTTTTCGCCTGGAATGGATAGTTGCACTCCTGGCAGGAGAGGCAGGGTATTTTGTGTAGGAAGTGCTCTTTGAGACTTAGGATGATTATCACATCTTCTGTGTGAGATGGTAACAAGTTCATTTTTCAGCATGAAGTATTTCTACCATTACTGGGAGCAATTATTTTTAACTGGCTCTTCCTTTCAGTGAGTTTTTCACTGGCTTTAACATATTTCAGGACCTCTTGAGTGGTTTTTCCACACTCCATCCCTGAAGCCTGCCTTCTGTTAGATATTGAAAATTATGACAAGTACCTAGCACACAGGGTGCCTGTTTTGGTAGAGGTTGTAACAACATCCCTGCTTTCTACTTAGCAGCAAATTCAGGTATCTTAGGATTGCAATGGATGTCTGCTATTTTAAAATACTTGGTGCCATCTCAGGTTGCCTACCTGCATCTAAGATACTGCACTAAAAGTGTGCTGTACTATTAGTAATCCTATGCTTTGTCTTTCAGGCCCATACAGGTTTCGCAGATACCCTATAGTATCTAAAGTGGTGATAGAAGTCGGTGGTTAGGCAGCTAAACCTCCAGTCCAGCATGCTCTCATGGGAGCTAGTGATGAAAAGCACCTCCAGAATCTCTCAGCCGTGTCAGGGAAAGGGTGGTATTGCAGGCTAACACCGGGATTTACAAGATGAATATCAAGGTGATTATTACAGGACAAAAGGAAAGAGTGATTTTTTTTCCTGGTATTCTGTTCCATATTGGATGAAACATTTGGCAAAAGTGTTGCATGAATCACCAGAGGCATGTTGTTTATCTTTGAATTGCCCAGGAATTGCGCAGTTTGGTCTCTTCCTAGCTCTGGCCATTCATTGAAAGTAGAACATGCACAGCTCTGTAGCAGTGTGATATCCTCTGTATGTACTATTGGTCTGTACACCATATCAACACTTTAGGCAAAATTAAGCTTATGGCATCATAATAAGCTACAGTATTTCTTGCTAAAAGAGCAGATGGCGCTTTCTCACAGGAAACCAAGCAGTAACTTCACCCACTATCAGAGACTCCCTGCCTTTGTCTCTCTGTCTTGTAACTCTGTTCAAATCAACGGGAAGGTCAGAGCTTAGTCTGGGAATTAAGAAGTTTTCTTGCTGGGACTGAGAGCGAAGAAATGTTAAAGACAGCAGCAGATGGAACATCTATCTAAGCAAGCTCTTGGCATGCCCAGTTTAGCTAGCTCCTTCATGACAGCATCCTCGTACACTTTGTGGGGTCATCAATGGGAGGTGTGTTGGTGACTGCAGAGTATGCCTGTGCAAAAGTACCTGAGTATGACTCCCCTGGTTGAAGCAGGTGTAGTGAAGATTTTGAATTCATATGCTCTTCTCCAGTAGTTGCGAATCAAATCCCTTTTGCTTCAATCACAATGGAAGCCTTGAAAAAGAACATTTTGCAGAAAGTACTGATTTGGATCATTATGGGCCTTTTATAGTTTGATTTTGAAAGTGAAAGAAAGCTAGCTTAGTTTTAGTGGAATACCACTGGGGTTTGATTATGTTTGCTAGAAACGAGGCAGGGGGTCTAGATTTGCACTAGAAAATTCCACAGGTTTTGCTTGCAATTAATTACACCTAAAAGTCAATTTGAATTTTTTCAAAGCAACTTCCCAGGCACTGTTTAAAGAGAAAGAGATGGAGTAGAGAGAAACAACAACTTCTCTAATAAAGGCTTCTCCATATCACTTATTTTGAATGGTGTTTTTCAAAACTGTCTGCCTGTCTCAGACCCCAAGAATGCCATAATTAAAATCCCTGTATTTCTGCGCAGCCAAGAAGTGAGTCATATTTCAGGGAACAGAATGCCTTAATACACACAATTCACTTTCAGCATCAGAAGTAATATTTTAAGTGTCAGCTTGCTGCCTCAAGGTGCTTCTTTCTTTCTCTGCATTTCTCTCTATGTGTACCTGTGAAAGTTAGCTCTGCCCTTTACAAAGTCTTTTGATTGTGGTGTCCAGTTCATCAGCTATTAGGAATATGCAGGATAGCTAATACTCCTTTTGCTTTACAAGTGGGAGACGGAGCATACCAACTAATAAGGGCACAGTACCAGAAAATAAGGAGGCAAATTAAAAAGTAATAAGAGAAAAAAAAAATTACAGCTTTTACAGAATAATCTCATACAAAGATAATAGAGAACGAAAAGAAAGGAAGAGGAAATAAAACAAAATGGACCCCTAAAGAAAGGAATTATGCAGATACATATCTTGATTTTCAAGTGTTATTTATTTTTTAAATTAAATTGGATCTTGTATAATACACGAGATTTACAGTTCTCTCATGAACAGCATGATCAAACGACAGAATTTTTTTCCCCACTTTATACTCTCAACAGAGCTCAGCAATAATGTATTTTCTCAATTTAAAAGCTTTCTTATGTCTTATCTCAAAGATCAACTGTGGTCAGCTGGAAAAAAAATGAAAGAAAGCTTAAAATAAGGATGAAGTGACATGCATTTCCTTAAATTTTCTTGATAGTGCTGCTTGCAAATACTATTTCCCAGGGTAATGATGCTATATTTCTAAAAGAAAATGTTTTCTGCTGCAGTGATATTAGTAATATCATCTGATGCCATATCGAGATAGCTAAAGACCATTAGTATTTTCACCAGGATTGTAAAATACACTATTGGACTGAGAAAAGGAAGAAAATAAATCAAAACCAATTGAGGTATCTCAAAGTTAAAAACATCTTCTCGCAAAGCTTTTTTTAACCAGAAAGGAAGGGAAAATGTTGTCAAGTATATTTATATCATGATGCATACCCTTACTAGCATAAATGGTGAAGACTTATTTCTGACATTGATTCAGCAGTCTTAACCCACTTCAGAGAATCACCAGAAATGGAGTTTAACTTTTAAATGCATCTGTATTTTGCACTGAAATCCATAAGAATGTTTATCTGCATGTGCTGTGCCTGAACAGCCTGAGGATTGAGTCTTAATTTTCGGTAGTGAGTTGTGGGACTCTTGAGTTACCAGAAGCAGAAACTGCCCTTAATCCAGACAAGGGAATTTGAAAACTCTGAAAAAAATAATAATAAAAATAAATTGAAAAGGAATAAAAAAAGTATTCATGCCTTCCAGGAAAGTCATTATATGAGTTTTATTGTTATTCGCGGCTCTAAGCAGGTGTTCTTTGAAGATGGCCCAAGCAGACTGCAGCATGTGAGCTGCTGTTCCCAGCTTTGACCAGCAGCTGAATGAGTCCTTAATGTCTCAGGTTTGGGGTCTTTCACAGCTTGTCATCTGCCAGCTATCAGGGACATTGTGCAGGATGAGGAAGAGTCACGTAGCATTTCTTATCTTCTTCTGTGAAGACCAGGGAGGATGTTTGCTTTCTTCCTTTCCAATCGCTTGTGACTGGGACAGCCTGAAGTGTGTTAAACTACACGGTCTTCTCAACCACAGTGGTTTGTCCCAAGAGCAGATCAGCAGTACCATGTATTGACATTGCCTAGAAACACCAGGCAGCTGAGAACAGGTCCGGGACATGTTGGTGGCCACAATCACAAAGCTACCCAGTGAATCAGAACCAGAGAAGTGTCCCTGTAGGCATAAAGGAAACATGATTGTTTCCTATTTTTTTTTAATTCATCAGGCATGAATCAGCCTGAGTAATGCTAAATGCACCAAAACTTACAAGATCTGAAAAGCACTGACAGTATTCCCCTTATATGATACCATAAAACATCACCTGTGCTTTGCTTCACTCCTCATCCTCTGTCTCCCTTCCTATCTGTGGGAGGCGGATATGCACATGTGGGGTGAGGAGGTGGAATCTGTCCTGGCAAGGAGTCTGAGTGGTTTGGGTGGTTCCCTGTTCTAACATCTAATGCACAGGCACAATGCAAATGTGTGCTGTTGACAAAAATGACCAGCTGGCAGAGTATGTGTCTGTGCCTCTGATATTTTAAATTTAGGATGTCTACTGCTCCATCCTTATTCATGGACATGATGATGAGTTTTTCAGAGCCCCTGATTGTTTAATATAATCTGTTTACTAGGAAACATCTGATAGCTATTATAGAAAATGTCAAATAATTTATGTTCCACTTTTCCATCCTGAGAAAAGAAAATAATTACCATTTTGTATCAAGATGCATTTCAATAGCTTATAGACAAATGTCAGATGCACAGCCGTGAGCAACAGGGACATGAGCTGCACAAAATGCAACTGAAATTCTAGTTGCATTTACTAATGCCTGATAATTGACATGATAATAGAAAATTACAAATACGCGTATTCTTTGTATTCTAGCCCTATTTTCTGTGATTTTCACACTGCAAAGACTATTCCAGATATTATATCCTTTTGGTATTGAGATTAGTTTTACAAATAGATTTTTGGGAATGACACTTCAAATTAGCACTATAGTAATGTTCTGGAGGAGCTGGATAAAATGGATACCGGAAAACCTATTGCATTTTCAATCCGATTATAGTAATTTACTTGAGATAAGAAAGAAACATCTCTTTCACTTTTCTGTGGTTATTGTAGGGTAAATTTTGTGTTGTAAAATACAAAGATTCTTTTTTCAGTCTTATGATTATGGCAAAAAAATGCTTACTTGTTTTTAAAATAAAATAATAAGCTCTGTGAGTGCTTTTCTAATTAAGAGATGCATTATATAATAGCATAATACTTGAATGATGGGATTTTATATAAAAAGACATTATTCCCCATAAGCCTTTCTATTTACAGGTAAAAATGAGCGTTCGTGAGGAATTTCACTGGGGTTTTATAAAAACATAGTTTTTTTCCAATTTTAGCCCCTCCATTTGTATTTTCAGAGGAACAGAACATTAAAACCAAGCCAAAATTTTAGTGCTTTGTATATTTGTGAAAGAAAATAAATAGTTATTTGAAGGCAGTTCTTTCAGTCAAGTCTGTTAAATGTGAATGGCAATGAAAAGCTACAATTTAGAAGCATTTTGTGAATTATACTTTTTGAAAAAGAGAAGACCCTGTGCTTTTGACAAGACAATTTGTGGGGAGACAGATTTTCCATGGCTTCAGTTATTGAGCTCCAGGAGCAATAAAGAGGCAGACGGTTCCTCTTTGTCAGTTCAGGGGCTTCCAGCCTCTCTGCGTGTGGCAAAACATTACCAGCAGTGCTCACAAATATTTCATAAACCAAAAAAAATTGTCTGAGGTTCAAATGAAATGAATTTTTCTTTTCAAAGTAATTGACATCATGCATAATCTATATATGAACAGGGGAGTGATTTATTATTAGCAAGACCAATACATTTTTAGGACTCCTTTATTTGGGGGTCTGAGTGCTTTGCCCAGACCTATATGTTTTTGAGAAAATGTTCCCTTTGTTATAAGCTTCTTACTTTATAAACACAGAGTGGGGAATTCTGCCCTCTTTTCACAATAGTTTTACATATATCTTGGTCCTGGAGAGTCAGGAGAGAAGGGAATTTCCCCTTAGTATGGACTCCCTCTGCTCTTTCTGGAGCCTTACAGGTTTCCCCAGCCTAGCTCCACTGTCATAATTAAAATACTCTGCTTAGAACCCTGGTTTGTTTTTTAATGGTGAATTCAGTTCCTTTAATCTTGATTTAAAAACAAGAAATCTCCTATTTTCTCTCTTCCCACACCCAATACAATTTATTTTTCATAGTTAAGAAAAGGAAAAACACTGGTTTAGACAAGTCTTATTATCACAGTTACAGTGAAGGCAACTTAAGTCTTGTCCTTCAAGTGGTGGGTTTTTTATCTTCCTTCATGTTTTATTTATGGCGTTTTGGCTGGCCTACTTCTAGTCCCAGTGGAAATTCCCCAGAACACACTTTATAATGCTCTGCTGATGGAAGAACTGGCAAGCTCTCTCTCCACTAAATGGAGCCAACAGCATATTCTCAATAAGAATTTGAATTTCTCTTGTAACAAGTGATTAGAGAACATTTTGAAAGTTTTTGCTGCAGCTGCTTAATCACAGTTTAGGTAGTACTGATGCTGCCTGTGCTTTCCTGTGTGTTTATAGAGGGCGCAGGACAGCCAACTGTGAGGCATCTACTTATTTGATCCTCATTAGTTCCCCGCATTGTAACTTCTTTCACGCAAATGGCAGTTCATGCCAGGTGCCTGGCTTCCATGCATGAACGCAGTACCACTATCTCACTGTCAGCCCTTTCTTCAGCAGGTCCTCTTCACTCCTTCTCTTTTACCATGATCTTCCCTTGGGCATCTCTCCTTTCCCTCCTTTTTTCATAGGAAATGCAGTGATATCTTCATCCCAGACACTTCTTTGTCTCATCATCAAAACCACTTTGTCTTTCAGTCTGTAACTTATATATGGGTTTGAAAAGTGACTCACTGTATGTTGAAACAGGGCCTTAAGATGGAGAGCTCCCAAGTGACCTGACTTCTGGGCAAGCCTACAACAGCAGTGTAGAATAATTATTGCTGATGATGGTAGCGGCAATGACTACTTGTGTCTCTAGTTAGAGTGTAAAAATGTCTAATAGTAGCTCATCTTTAAAGCTGGAAGAAAACTAAATTGATTACTGAGGGCCAGAGTGCCTCATGGCTTTATTCCTAGTGATGCTGGTCAAGCAAAGCTAAATCCTGATAATACCGTAGTAACTTCTAGCTATCTAAAATAACTTTGCTTTGATAAGATAGAACAAAACTTAAACACAATAGTTGGATCCTAATGTCTTTGGAAAAAGGCATGAGAATTGTAAAGCCCATTATTAACATCTGGATGCCTCAGAGATAGCTAGAAGCTACCTTATTTGAACATCCACTTGGCAATTAGTTTGACAAAGCACTTACCATTAGCACAAGATCTGACTCCAAGACTAGGATTAGATTTTAACTCTGAGCCAGGAACTTCTGAAGAACATCATCATTTCCTGTTAAACCTTTAGAGGTTTAGAGAAGTATGTCATTCTTCAGCCAAGTATCTATGTTATCACTATTCCAGAGTAAACGCTGACATTTACAATGAACTGTATGCTATCTTTCCAATTTCAGGAAACATACATTGTTGACACCACCTTGTAACAGAGGGCTAGATTTCACTGGAAGACTATAACCAGTCTATAATCAGAACATAACCATGTATTTAGTCAGGAGAAAATGCTAAATGAAATTGTATTATTTTACTGGAGAACAGGTTTTAGCATTAATTAATTTGGATTTAGTACATTTATAATGGAAGACTGCTTTACATCAGACACAGTGAATATTGAATTAGATGGGGTCAAATTATAAAGCATTATGGTCATTTGTAGTTCTTACTTGTAAATGAGTAGCTTTCTTAAGCTTTCCAAGTAGTATGCAACCCACTTCAGCCCTTTAATAATGATGATCTGTGCTTCGTTAATCTCTCGGGCTTTTGAAAAAGGCTTAGTTATTCCTCTCCACCCCTGAATGTTACCCATGTGGTAAGGGATCTTCTCCAAGGAAATATGTTCTTGTTCTTTTTTGCTTTTTTGTTAGCTTGTGCTTCACTGTCTTTTCTCAGCTATAGTATGGTAGGCATGGAAATGAGTGCAGATGCTTCCTCAGGGATGGGGTTCTGGTGTTATTCCTTGGGAGGATGAGGGAAGGGGGAAGGGGAGAGACGTGCTTCCTTTTTGCCTCTGCCTGTGAAGGTTGCTTTTGTTCCCACATTCGGCCAGAAAAGAAAAAAATTAGTCCAAGGCCAGACATTTTAGAGCCTTCAAAATGGTGCTGTTGATTAGTACTTTACTTGACCTATACGTAACAATTCATGCAGAGCAGGCAGGGCACTCGTCCTGCCTGAGACAGACCAAAGCATTTTTAGGCTCTTTTTCTCAGACTTGAGCATCCAAGATACTATCAGTAGTATCCACTCATATATATTCATAAAGAAAATTCAGTTCAGCAGCCATCCCAAACTGTTAAATATGAAAATAACTGTTACTGGGATGTCAAGTATGTTCCTACTGTAAGTGGATACAGCTTCCAAATTTAGCTCAATGACTTATCCATTTAGTCAAGTTTACTTTTCGGGTACAATCTTCAAACGTGCTCATAGTTCTGTTTTCACTTTAAGTCAATGGGAGTAAATAAGCCGATGAAAGTTCTTGAAAATCCCATTGCAACCCAAAGGCTGATTAAAGGTGTGCCACAGCAGAAAAAAGTGCAAAGGAATTTATTGCCAGGCATTTAAAATGTCCCTCAGCACTTCTTAATAGTTTGGGAGATGATATACTCTTCAAGGAATGCAGGTGTCTACAGTGGGATCTTTTTTACACCAGGGTTACAGAATACAGTTAGACATGCAGCTTCGTTTGGATGACAGCAGTGTGGTTGTGAACATTACCATTTGGGAGGGATGTTTGCTTTATTTTGCTTTTTTTATTTGTTTCTCCTACCTTGGGAATTCCTAAAACCACAGGAAAGTGACCTCTCAAACAATCTGATTCATATAAAGAAAACAAGCCCAGCAAATTCTTCAGTTAAAAAGAAAAAAAGAAACAAAGAAAGGAAACATAAGAATGAAAGGAAAATGTAAAAGAACACTGCAAGAAATCATGCCAGATGGAGCATTTCTCCAACAGTTTGTTCAATCAGAAAGGCAAGGCACTATTTATTTTTCAGTACTTGTCATTGAATCCCATTGTTTCTATGTTGGCTTTATAGCACAGGTCCCTGTAGTCTTTTGTTTTGCTGTTGCTTTGGGATATCCAGACAATGCTTCTGCAGGCATCTAGTCTTTCAGAAAGGACTCTGTCCCCAAGCTCTCGGGCACTTGGCTATACAGGGGTTGTGAACAGCATTGAGCCCTGTCCCATTCCCTGCAGGTTAGAGGATGGATTTAGATAAAAGGAAGATGTCCTTTACTGTGAGGGTGATGAGGCACTGGAACAGGCTGCCCAGAAAAGCTTTGGATGCCCCATCCCTGGGAGTGTTCAAGGCTAGGCTGGATGGGGTTTGAGCAACCTCATCTAGCGGAAGGTGTCCCTGTCCATGGCAGGGGGGTTGGAACTGGATGGTCTTTAAGGTCCCTTCCAACTCAAGACTTTCTTTGATTCTATGAAGCTGCCTGTCTGAGGTAGGAGCCATCTTTTTCTTCTGTGAGAGTCGATCGCCTTAAGGTGATTAGGTAGTCACATCCCTTTTGTTTTTTTCTGCCCAGGTTCCATCAGCTTCAGCCTCTTGCTGTGTACCCTTTTTTCCACCCCCCAGATAGCTCTAAGGGGCTTCAACATTTGCTTCTGTGGGGCCCAGTGAACTACCAGACTGTTGCTCTTTTTGCTTTCTCCTATTGCTGTGTCATAAGATACTCAGCATCCTATGGTGTGGGTAGCAGTAGGCCTTCTAGTAGTATGAAGGAAAGTTAACTACTGCCATGCTGACAGAGGGAGGGCTCCTATTGAAAAAGTAAGTGAAAACAGAAAGAATGCTTTTATATATATATTTTTTTTTTACCAGATAAAATGTCATGGCATCTTCTTTTAATATTTTTCCCAGTATTCTACAGTTATGGTTGAGGAACATTATTTATTTTAATTCCTTTGTTTTCAGGTGCTTTCGACTCTTCAGAAAATTTACCTCTGGGCTACAAAGTGTTTATAGCAGGTACCTCAAATGGCTTCACTTAAGGTATCTTTTTATACCAAGAAAATCTCCCAGAACCACCTATCCTACTCTATAATATTCTTTGACCTTTCTGTCTACAATTTTTAGTCATATTGCAGGCACAATAGTGACTTAAATTGAAAAATGATGCTGGGAAAGTATCTTCATTGCTTATGCGAAGTAGTTTCGTTTCAGTCATTTGTAACATAATGCTGACAACACTTTTAGATGGATCTCTATATATGGAAGCTTTTCTGTGTAGTGCCTCAAATACTGAAATTCAGTACAAACATTTTTAACCATAAGGGCTTTAAACTTCAGATCTCTTGTCTGAATTTCAGGAAAATATGATCTGGGTTGCATTTGCCACTCACTATTACCTTTCAGCTTTGTGTATAATAGCTGCCTGCTTCTCCTCCTTCTGTCTTTCCCATCAGTTTTATTCCACATAAAATCCTTAGACAGTGTATTTGGCTTAGAATGTAATATACGGCCCATGTGTCACAAATGGTATGTCCCTGACAGTGAAGGTGCTGCACATTGAAGGAACCCAGGAGACTAGAAGGAGGTCCAGCTGAATTCCTTCTTCCCCATGTCAGAAGGGGAGACAATCCTAATTTACTATTGCTGGCATCATTACGATGCTTGAAGAAGACTTTGATCATGCTGTGTTTATCTGTGGGTAAAGGGAAGATTTCACGTTATCATTCTTGTTATTTGGACTCCTTTTTAGAGAGGTGAAGCACAGAGGAAACTTGACATGCATATATAAATGCACAGATGTTTCCTCAAATACACTGCCACCTCCTTAACAAAGAATGTCCTTTCAAGTAAAACTTAAAAGTATTATTCTAAAAACTATTCAGATACCTGCATCATAAAACTAGTTATTTTGCCTTCTCATGTAAAAGGTGAACACTTAAAACCAGGAGCAGCACGTGTCAAGTTGGGAAAAGCTGTCCAAAGCTCAGGGCACCTGCAGGTCTGACTTGGATGAGCTGTGAAGCAGAAGGTTCCACGGCTGCAGCTTCAGCTGTCTGAGAATTCATGTCTCTCTCTTCCCCCTTGAGTCCTTCTCCATTTTTTGTTGCCTCCCTACAGAAGAGCCATGATGTGCTGCTCTGTGTCTGACTGAATTGATCAATAGCTTAAGCAAAACACTTGTAGATCCAAGCTGCTGGGCTGGAGATACACACAATGGTGGTAGCTTGAATGTTATGCTGCTCTGGGACTAAATTAACTACCTGGATTCCTCTTGAGAGACAACCGCAATGCTGCCAAAATTATGCCAGGTGGAGACCACAAAGCAACATGGATTGCATCTCTAGAAATTGCTCCTTTTCTTCATTAATTTCCATGCTGAGAAAATGCTTTTCTCAGGGTTGCGCCGAGTGGTGGAGATGGGCATGGCTTGGAACTAAGAGTACATTTACTAAAACTGGCATAGAAACAGCAGTTTGGGGTTTTCTCTTTATCTCAGGAGGAAGCTAAACAGCCTTTTCAGAGAGCGTGAAACTTCCGCTGGACCCAAACACAAATTACATAGGGTAATTTAGAAGATTATGCCTTTAAATTTAGTTTACGTCACAACACTCTAGACAGTAGTTTTCTGAAAAGTTTTTCCTGTTTCTCATTCAAGGATACCGGATAATAAAGTTATTATCTGCATCGTGATTTGCACCCACATGTCTGTAATTGCTTTACAGCTGTAAATATCAGGAGTCTCATTGTACACCATCTGCAGAAAAACATGCTGAAGTTTGTTACCTATTTAGGAATAACTTCGAAAAGGAAAAAAATCTGTATTTGGATTCAATTTTTTTCTATAGAAGAACCAGATTCAATATTTTTCAGCTTCTTTCGTGCTCTCTGAACTTTTTCACATTCTATTATGTCCTTTTTGTGATAATGGACCTGGCAGCACACATTATTAAAAAGGCAGGGTACACTCTAGATTATATGGTGGCATAATAATGCTCTCTGGTTTATTCTTTGTTCTTTTCTTAATACTTCATAGCATTCAATTTGCTTTTTATCACAGCCTGACATTTTTTTAAAACTGTCTATTATAATGCCAGCATTTTTTTCTTAAATAGTAATAATAATCTCAGGACCTATCAGTAATATATATGTATGTAGAAATTTGGACTTTTCTCCAAATGGGTTACTGTACATTTATCCGCATTGAATTACGTCAGCCATTTTATAACCCTATCACTCAATCTTGTAAGCTTTCTGCAAGATTTTCATTAGTCATCATTTTTTTGCATCCTGAGTAACCTGATACTACCAGAAGGTCTGTCCACCTTACTGTTCATACCCTTTTCTGATCGTTTATGAACAAACTGAGGAACAGGGCTGAACACAGACCTCTCTTGGACTCCACTGGGGCATCCTTCTGATCTGATAAGTTCCTATTTGTGCCGTAAAGTTTCTTTTGGGTTAGCCAACCCCTTATCCATGTGACCAGTACTTTGGTGCATTAGCTTATTCCGAGTTTTTGATTAAGGCTTTTATCAAACGCACATTTAGACAGCTGAGGATCTCCTTCTTCCACCTGCTTCTTTATTCCTTCGAAGAACTCCAGCAGGTTTCTGAAGTACAGATCCCTTTTGCAAAGCCACTCTGGCTGGTCCGTGGCATACAATATTTACTGTTTGTGGGATTTTCTGCTATTGTTTTGTTCTTCTACTGCTTTTCTACTGATTTGCCTGGGAACCCTTCTGGTCAGATGCCCAGCTCTTCAGGAACCCTTCCCATCAGGTGCCAAGCTTATGTGTATGAGGAAGGGACCCGATCCTCTCCCCATCCTCACAATGTTTTAGAAAATCTGTTTTTGTGGTTTCCTCATTGCTTCCATCCTATACACTGTTTCCATATACAACATACAGGAGGGATCCTTGCCCAAAGAATTTCGGATCTAAAATAATCTGAAATATAGCAACCAGGTATAAAAACAGTATTCATTTCCATTTCTTCTTTACATGACTTGTAGAAGCCTATGGGGATTTTTGGAGGCTTAAATCATCTGACTTTTCATGGAGACTACCAAGCAAAAGCACTTGTGACAGCTTCTGCAGCCCTGGTTATGCAGACTCCATGGCTTGTAAGAGAGTACTGAGAGGCTCTTTTGCATCCTGTGCTCACATTTCCTTCTTAAGCAGTTGAGACATGTCTGGGGCACTCATTCATATACTGAAGTTGGAAAGTTTATAATAAGTGTAAATCCTACCCACATATCAGAAAAATTGAGTGTTTTATTTTTATCATAGGAAGTATTGATAACTATGGAGTAGAAAGCTATTGCAAAAAGGTGTTAACGTAACACATTAATAAAGTAGTTTAACTATAAATAATTCAATAAAAAAGTTCTAATACTGAGCAAGCAACATATAAAGATGCCGTTAAAAAAATCACACCACAAGACCTTTAAGATCCTTTAAGAGAAATTTGAAATGTCAGTCACACAAAGCATAACTGCCATAATGACAAAGGGGCATAAGAAGTACAACAGTCAGGTATTCTGGAAGAGAAAATACACCAATGACTGAAGCAATGTTTTCGTATCTGTGTTTTGTGATATATTGTATGGGTCTCTGCTTTCAGAGGCCGTTAAAGTTAGATCTCAAGTGAAGTTATTGGGAGGAGGAAGGGAAATGTTATATTTATTTTTAATAACTTATTTAAAGAATTGTTCGAACCATATATAATAGGTGAGAAAAAGGGCTCAAGAGTCAGGATTGGAGAATGTCACCATCTTGCTGCTCAGATAAAGTAACTTGTGCTGGATCTGGGCACGAAAAGTTGTTTTACTTTCTATAATACATACTAATCTTATCAATGACAACATACTTTTTACCTACTCATGTAGAAAATAGAAGTCCCTGTATTTGCAGTGAATGTTTCCAAAGACCGACCTGCTGACCCACCATTGCTTATACATGTAAGGTTACATAAAGTAGATTTGTGTTGCATAATTGCATTTTCATATATTTTTCTCCATTCTCTACTTTTGTTTATAAAGAGAATTAGTCCCATAGATGGTTTAAAGCTGTACAGCAGTTGTTGTAAAAACATCCTACAACAGCCTGTAATCCATTTTTAAACAGTTTCTTATTTATTTCCGTTAAAGTTGTTATATTTACTTTTTATACATTTTAACATGGACAGTGCTTTTTGCAACACCCACACAGATTCAGTTTCTTCAAAGGTTTGGCCAAATGTGTTCCAACCTAACTGTAAATTTGAGGTTGAAAGCTGACCCTAAGTTACCATGAAAATTAGAAAATGAGATGGCTTATCTAAGAAGAGAAAGATAAGAGGTGGGCAGAGAAAGAACAAAGTTGGGTTTGTTTACAGATAAAATGGAATAAAATTTTACATTTTAAATCTACCCACCATGGCAGATTTTAAATTGCTGAGTTCTACATGATGCTTCTCAAAGATGAACTTTTCAGGCCATTTTGTTTATATCTTATATTTTAATGCTAGCACTGAGTATGGATCTTTTCGGCCATCTTAATTCTGTAAGATCAAGGTTATTGATCAAATTGTGATTATGTCAAAGGCTTTTTTTTTCCCCTGTATACACAAAGCAGGGAACATGCACATAGCCTTACAATAGAGTTGGAAAGAGAGAGAGGAGTATGAGTACACTCTAAAGCTGATCACTAAGTCTTCCAGTTGCATCAGTTTAGAGGTCATTTCCATCCACTGAAGGATGCTGTCCAGCTGAGCAATGCAGGATGACTGAGGTTATTATTCTGTGGTAAGAAGGAAGAAATTAATAGGATAAGGAATGAAAACACATTTCTTTGGATCTCTCCTGTGCTTTGTGCTCTCTGAGCTAGTTAGAATTGGTAAAGTTTCCATGTTCCCTCTCCCTTGTGTGCGGAAGGAGTGATCCCAGGGCAGCTTCAGTTCATGTGCTGAGCATAGGAGCTGCTTATTGTTCTCAGTACAAAGCCATGGCTCAGGCACGTACAGCAAGGCAACCTTGGAAATCTTCAGCAGGGTTTTGCATAAGCGTATCAGTAAGTGTCATACGATGGCATTTGACACAAAGCGTTTGTTTTTCACAGTAATGTGTGGGTTAATGGCTGTTTCAAAAATCCATGAACTGGGAGGAAAGGCATGGAGTTCTAAATGCACAAAAAAGTGTAAAATTGCATGGCACCAGCAAAAAGACATTATAAAAGACTCATGCTGTTCTAAACAGTGAGTGTTTCTAGCCCACTCTTTTCTTCCAAACCTTCTAAAAGCACCAGCTGTGAGCCCTTTCATTGAAAGCCTAAAGTCTAAATTTAAAATAAAGATGTTAAATTTATGTTTTGAAATCAATTTTTAAAAGATTACATGGCCACTAAGCAATGCTGAAGACTCTTATTATGTGGGGCAGCTCAGAGTAACCACTGAACCCCTCCCAAGAGTTTTTCTTCCTATTTATTGTTAATGCCTGCCATCCTTATTTCTGACTCTGCACTGCTTTTCATTATCTGCTCTGTTTTGTATTTTATCCAACTGAATGACTATTTACCTTGCTTTTGAAATTTGTGTTTATTTGTTGTAAAGTCCTGTGGATATTTTAGGTATTACAGATTACATATTAATAATATGTTTTTAAGTCTTGTAGTGGCACAATAGCAGATTTATGTGTTTGATATCTAATGATTCAGATATCCTCATGTAGGCAGAATATTTTTCCATGGTCACCGACAGGCTAGTCCCAGATCAGTTTTTGTGGAAAACATGCATTTGATGACAAAAAATTAACTGGAATAGAAAGTTGATAAAGTGACTGCATAATTGCCTATCATTATCAGGTATGATCTCTTTATAAGAGTTATGTACTAAAAATAAGACTTGGCCAAGTTTCCTTGGTATTTTTCTGTGGCAATCCTAAAAGGTCACTGCAGTGGAAATGGGACTTCGCTGTCCCTAAAAAGTCTGGTCTGTTTATATCAGTTTTCATGATTTTTTAGTATTCTAGTTATGTGCCTTCAGGCTGCAAAGAACATTCTGAAAAAGGAAGTATTCCACACAGTGAATATTGCAAATGTCTTCATTCTGTGTAAAAGGGACAAAGGTAGGGTGCAGACTTGGTGTTTGGGTTTTAAACACATTTAGAGTGTCTCTGGCAGCATTTCAGATTGGAGAAGGGAGCTTTTTCAGCCTGGGGCCCTTTAAGCCAGCCTGCTTTAAAGGTGTGCATTTAATGGACCCAGAAGCCCCAAGCATATTTCTCAGTGTTGCGCAGCCAGAAGCAAAGACTTGGAAAGAAAGCGGTGGCCCATGGGCTGTGCAAATTTACTGCAGAAATTCTGAGTCTTGGAGCCATCTGCAGGTCTTTCATCTGCTGTGAGAGTCTGCAAAAGTTCTTTCTGTTTCATTTTTCATACTGGCAAGTGCAACTGACCTTTGAAGTAGCTACTGAGTCAATACATGGCTCCAGATGTATTCAGAGGCTTTGTTCTCCCCCCTTCACTTAGTGTAGCAAAAATAGAAACAAAGTGATCATTTGAATAATGTCTATGGGATTACAATGATACATGCAATTAAAATTCAGTATTACTATATACACTAAAACTTCTTTTTGTGGTCATCTGCACTATTGATTAAATGAGCTAGTGATATGCACATTTTTGGCAGGACCTGTGATGTTCATTTGTGTTCCAGTGCATTGTGTGCTTTCCCATCTATGAATGTATATGGTGATACCTTAGGTCCATTTTTATATTTTACTGACATTCTTGTAAGCTATGATTTAGAATTACATAGAAGCAATATAGTCAATATTCATGTAAGCATTAATAAAGTTTCCATGTATTTCCGTATATCCCATGTATAAAAGTATTTGTTGAGATATAAAACAATTCTATTTGATTATATGAGATAAACACCAAAAATATTATTTCCTATCTGAACAGAGTCCTCCTATTCATTTTTTTTCATATGTTTTAAAGAAGCCGTTAAAGGGTTTACCTGAATGCTTAAAGATACACCAGCTGTCACTGCTGATTGAAGAGCTAGTTAGGATGAAGGTGGTAAAAAGTGTTCTGTTCTTCTTGTTGAACCTGTTTCAAGTAGCAAGTAAGTAAACCTAAGCAGATTTTATTATAGGGAGTATCTCACAGTAACTGGCAGCTTTTGCAAAGTACTACCCTGATTTCTCATAGACTGAGTAATAACAGAGAATAGCACAATTTAAGATTAATTCTTGATTCTTTTCCGTATTTAAGACATTCCTGTACTTATCAGCTGCAAATAAGAAAACATCAGAAAGCATACGGCGTTTGTTGAGCACCACATTGTGCATTTCCGTACCAGGGAAATTAAAAAAACAAGGGAGGAGCCTGAATATTGAAACCTTTTTTTCCCACCTATAGCAGATGGTCAGATTTCTAATTTAAAATTTTCTTGGAGTTTTGGCATACTGCCATCTGTCTCCACAGCTGCAACAGTGCAATAACTCTGTCACCTCTCTTACAAAATATTCCTTGAGAGGAAATTTAATGCCTAGTGAAGTACTGGATTTACAGCTGCTGGGAGCAGAATATAATATGTAAGAGATGGCCATGAGGCCCTGCTGATTTCCCTCACCTGGTTACAAGTCAGGTTGTGTTTATATAAAACTGTTGTCAACAGCATTAAAGAGTTGGAGGGGAGATGTCCCCAGTTATTTGTTTTCACAGGCCCTTCTGTAATCCTGTGTACAAAGAAGCAGTCAGCGTCAGTGAAGATCTTAGACAAACAGCTTACACGCTGAGATTATAGAAAACATTCATAATCATTATCATTTCAAGAAAACTGTTTTCTGTAAGTTTTTCTTTGTCTCAGCTCTGTCAATCTATTAACATTGAAAATACAAGTGCAGACAGGCAGTTGTAATGTTCAATGCCTTGCCAAGTGTTTGACCCATCTATCTGCTTAGGTATTCAATTGGAGGTGATGGCCCCCCTCTGCAGAGCTGGCAAAATAGTTTTCAGAAGTACCTCTGAATGAGTACCTGTGGCATGGTAAATGCTTTACCGATTTTCTCTAGTGAAGGAGAGCCAGATAGAAGAGGCGCATGAGGCACTACTAACTTGAATTAGATTAGCAATTCCTTTCTGGGATGGAGAACTTCCTGTCTGGTGTCCATAATCTGAATCGTCAAGTTTGATCTGCAGACTCTGTTTACAACAGCATTGAGGCTATGCATAAACGGAATTTGTGTGTATGTTTTGGTTGGCTCTTCCACCTTTGTAAACTTAGAAGTAAGATTTATGACAGGTTTACAGTTTCCAGATCTTATGAGGCTTCCAAAACCTTTGTTACCCTCATCACCTTTAGATGTCAGGCGACTTGCTGGCATTTCTGGAAAACATCAGCCGGGTATTCTGGATTCAGCAGGTTTATCCCCATGTTCAGTCAGCCTTCAGTTGCACTCTTAGCTGAGGCTTGAGAAGTGATTTCTCTTATGGCTTATACAAGGAATGGATCAGCTCCTGATAAACCCTTGTGATTGAAAGAGACAGGGGGGAAGATGAGGCGTCTCCATTAGAAAACAGGTGCTGGGTGTGCTGGAACAATGACTATGCTGTCAGAGGAAACCACACAGGCAGGAACTGCTCAACAGTGGGAGAAATTGCAGATGAGAATTCCTTTTCCTTACACCCTCTTAAAGATGGTAAAAAAATGTTATCCATGTTTGATTTGAGCTCAACTTTTCCTTTTATTTGTCTTCTTTGACTCTCTGTCTCACCATTCCTAAGGCAAAACACACCCCAAAAGTGTGTTCAGGCTCCTCCATCTTCCCATGGCTCAAGAGCCAATCTCATACAACACTGTGTTTCTGAATAAATAAAGAGTTTTTCTCAGTGGAGCTAGGAGACACGTTTCTGGGTTTGTATTGTGCTGTCTGCATTAAGCTCTATCACAGCAGCACAGTTTGAATTCTGAGCAATGATTATCGGCTATTTGAAGACAGCAAATGGGTCCTACAAGCTGCATTAATATATCAACATAGCTCTTTAGTTAGCATTAGTAGCCTTTGCGAATTAGTATTCATTTTTCTCTCTTTTTAAATTGACCAACATGTACTCCCTAAATCTTTTGCATCTGCTCTGTTTTTGGTGATCATAACGATTTTTCCACGTGTGGTATTGAAGATATTTCTGTTAAAAGGAAGGTGATGAGAATGAGGAAAGATAACTTTGTAGCAAAACAATGGGACAGGGACAAGTTCTGTTGGGGCATTTTGACTTGGCCTTGTGTTGTATCCTTGGATAAATCATTTTATCTCTACATACTTTTCTTCCTCATCCACTGAAATGGAGACGATAATACCCAATTTTTATCACAGTTGGTATGACTTCTCTGCTTATGCTGTAAATAATGGACTGGCTTTCATCTGCGTCTTTCAGAAGGGGGATTTGATCTTCACTACAGCCTCTAGGTATTACAAAATTTCACATAGCTGTAATGATAATGGAAGATATGAGTAATGTTTAAAATCTGAGCTATTTAGAGGACACATTTTAGCTTTCTGCCATCAGATCATCTGGCAGACAGCAGCATTTTCTCCTTGGATAGTGAACAATTAAGAGGAGATTAATACACTATCTGACAACTTTTTGTCAGATTTTTTCTGATGCTTTTAAGGGAAAGTTTCAAATCTGAGGAATAAACAGTACCTTAAAATATTTCTCTACACTGTAATTCTACACGTTTGTCTCCAATTAATGGAAGGCCTTCAACTTCATTATAATTTGCATAAAAATCAAGTCCTCAAAAAATTGCTTGTGTCCTTGCCTTTAAGGGCATTCTTAATCTTACACATGATCTATTCAATTTGGTTCATTTGATCTCACGGAAGCTCAAGGTTAAGCCTCTGCCCAAGCATTTATAGGATTGGAGCCTCAGATTATGTATGCTAAATGGCAAAACACCATTTCAAATACAGTTGCTCCTCATTGAAAGCCATGTTGTAGAAAATATTAGTTTTTCTAGAAAATTCACCAAAAGCAGCTTGCTTTTCTTGGTTTTGTAGCTGAGCAATGAAGATACTTCGCATTCCAAATAGTTTTCTTTTTCTTCCGTACTTTTAAGTCTAAAGGGAAAATGTTGGGGCAAATAGAAAAGTTGAACAGAAGCCACAAAGGAGCCAATACACAAAAGAGCACAGAAAATATTATTGTTGAAAATACTAAGTTTGGAATATGTGTATATATATTTATTTTGCATTTTTTAAATGTTTATATTTTTTGGCAATGAAACATGACATTTTTGCCGATCATTTATAATCTGTGTAATATGCAGAGTGTGTGTAATAACCTGAGTTGCGCTGTATGATCTGTGTCGGTATTGTGTTGGTTTATTCCCAAAGGTCTGTGAAAACCAAGCAGTTTCCTCTCATGTTTTCCATGATCCTTGGGAGACGTTTTATTAATAAAAAAGAAAATCTTTTTTGAATTTATTTTAAAGCTTTTGAAATAAGTCAGAAGAAAATGGCTCCCAGAAGGGCAACCCAACTCTGTGCATTAGTTGATAACCTGGGAAGCTGTTCCATATCTATGAACACAGTTGCCTGTGGAGCTTTAAAGAATCAAGACTCAGCTGCACTTTAAACATCTCTCTGACACTGAAACCACGAGAATAAGGGCAAAGGAAAGTGGTGAAGTTAATGGAGCATTTGTAGTTGGCTTTGATTTCCCAGTCCCCCAAAATGTCTTTTAAACAAAGTAAAACAAACAGCAAGAACCCAAAAAACTTTTGTAACTTCCTTTGAGGAAAGTGTAAATCCAAGTACAGGGCCTGAGTTTCTCTTCACGTAGTGCTGAGGTCAAGTGTGACCTTGAGACTGGAGAAAATGTACAGGCTTTGTGGTAAATAGACTCACTTCTGATGTGGTTATGCTTCTGCTGACTTCATCTCTTGTTTTAGCAATGACAAAAAACCTCATGACTGCGGCCTTTTGCTGCTTCCCTTACTACTCCTCACAGAGGTGAATGCTCCTTTTTCTGATCACAGAACAGAGATCTGAACACAGTGGTCAGGGAGGAGAGATGACTGAATGGTTATAGAAAGGCCACATTGCCTCACAGCGCTGTTCACACTGGGGCTTCTTTCCCTTCTGCTGTAGGAGAGGCAAGGAGCAAACAATAGAAGGAGCTGGGCTTTTAGCACCACGAGGAGATAGATCTATTAGACATCTATCCCCCTCCTGTAACCAAATACTGTAATTCTGGAGCCTGAGTAAAGCATGGAACCTCTCTTGCAGCTGTTAATATGGCAAGCTGCTCTGTAGACTAAAGCAATGCCTTCAAGTTTTCTGCAAGGAATGGGATCAGAATTTGACTATTATTTAACCATTTTGAATCAACTTGAGTTGTGTGCATCACCTACAGATCAAAGAAGAAATTCCCTGCAATGTTTATGAAAGCTAATTAGTTGCTTCAGTGTTAATTTTTACCATCGTTTTACTTTGCTTCCAACTTCAGGTTCTTCAGAAATATGAATGTGAGCTCTTTTCTTTTGGAGTGTTTGAAGAGTTTGTCATTCCTCCACAGGCTTAGGGAAATTATTATCAGATTTATTGTATGAACAGGAATAAACAGTTCACCTCGGTTTGTAATTGGCATGCAAAATGTTTCTTCGGGATGAAGATTCATTAGCCAAAGATATAGCTTCCATGGGAGCAGAATACTTGCCTGCTTTGTTCTTACACACGCAATGATGCTAGAAAGCAAATGAAACTCCCCAATTTGGGGGCAGGGAAGAGGAGAGATATAATACCCTTAGCAAGTCACTTAGAAAAGTTTTGGATCTAGGACCATCTACTCAGCAGACTGGGAGACAGAGCAAGTAGGCCTTAAGGGAACAAGGACAAATAACACTTTCCCATTGACTGTAATTGCACATACCACACAACTGTCAGGAATTAACAGTATAATTTATGCAAAGGAAAAACTGCATAGGAGTCCCACTATGGACTCTTGGGCTGGCAAAGTATAAGCACTGTTTTTAAAGTTATCCTACCTGAATGCGTCCATTTTTATAGGCATAAATATTCAGCAGCAGCCGTTATCCAGTATCCTAAAAAATCCATATGTTCGGAAGCATTTAAATAATCCAAGTGTAAATTTCCAGGCCTCAATATGCAAAGACCATAACAGTGCCATGAGTGGAAAATGGCAAATGACCACTTATTTGCATGTGTTTGTGAAAAGAAACCACATTGCATGTGTTTGTGATTTTGCACCTGAATCTTGTCCTGATGTACACTCCCTCAACTCCTCCAGTTAGTATAATGTTAGACCCCTCTTCCAAGCAGCTCCTGATTTTTTCATGAATTTATAGGAAGCTTATTGTCCCAGGCCTCTATGGCTTTCAGGTTTGGCTGGAATTGCCAGTGAGTGCAAAAGTTATTGGAAGAAACCAATGGAGACACATTTAGAGAGTCACTGCTCTTGCATAGACTTGGTTTCCTTAGAAACTAAAGTTTGATAATACATGTTGTAATCAATCTTGCTAAGAATATGCTATATGAGCCTGTTTCTTTCCTAATATTTTATTTTAATTTTATGTAAAAATATGCCATGACATGCTAACTTCTTTACAACAGCCTTGCATAATCACATTCAGTAGTTTTTTTGTCGTGAGACAGATTCTGCTTTGGAAACAAGTTTTGAAGTCAGTGTCCTGGGTAGCTGCTAGGAGAAGAGCACAACAGATCTGTGTCCTGGAGACCAGATTGCTGTGCCACTTAACCTTGATAAATAAGTGTTTGCGTGAGAGAAAATGATTTCAAGTTCTCACTGCATCTTTCCACATCTCCAACCAATTGCACAGGTAGTAGATTTGTACCATTTGCTGAAATATTCACCTACAGATTATATATAATTTCTAAAATATTGACAAAGCTTTTAGTATAACAAAAAAGTGCCTCAACTTTCTCTACAAATACTTTTTTATTTTTTGTGATGGAAACAGAAATGCACCATAGGATGAATCCAATATTTTGACAGAGCTGTCATCCAAACACTCATCACTATGACACTTTCCTTGCTTTTTTCACACCGAAAAGAGTTAGTCTGAGACACACTGGTAATGTGAATAATTGCAGTGTGGGAGACTTTCAGGTTCAAAGCCAATCTTGTTACCTTGCTGTGTGAGTGCTAGTTGTTAAAATTTGCTGTGGTTTCCTATTGTGTGCAAGAATACTAATTACTTTAGCAGCACGCCTGCATTCTGGTTTTCTCTATTTTAAAAGGAGACTATAGTGACTAGAAATGTAAAAGTATAATCATCCTAGGTAAATTGGATGGCACTTAAGCAATCAAATGTTAACGCAGTCTTGTAAAAGTAGTTTTGAGGAAGTATTTCAGGCTTTATTCTCTCACATAGCATTCTCAAGAGCCAAAGAACAGCTTTTTTTTTTTTTTCTGCACAGTTGAGTCTTAAATATGGCATTAAGACACAACAAAACATGTTTTTACTGGCCCTTTAAAATGCTGCTTACAATTGTTTGGAAAACACCAGATTTGCCACCAGCCATCCAAGGCATCCATTAACTGACCTGTTAAAAACAGTGTCTGGGAGTATCTTAATTCCATTAGACTACAGGTGTCTGTGGTTTTAGGGTAATTTGTTTCTTTTTTGTTGTTGTTTTTCATATAACCTCTAGAAGTTCCAATGAATTATTTTCTTCTTGTGAAAGAAAATGCTGTCATATCACAGAAAAGGCATTTAAATGAGTGTTAACTGGTCCCATTATTTAAACCTTAATTTCTTTTAGATTACCTGATGTTATGTATTTCCATTTTCCTCTTTTTCTCTGATTTTTTTTAACAGCTTTTTTCCTCTTTCTCTTTTCATTCTCCACAGTCTTAATTTCTTATAGATTATTTCTTGCTAAAAGATCCCCTCAAATCGGTGATAACAGCCATCTTCAAAGGGAATGCGCGGTGTCTGGATGGCATCCTCCTTACCTCTGAATTACTTCCCAGTGGTTTGTCTTACTGCCTGTTTTCTTTCCTGAAAAAAAATACATTTTCCTATGAACAAGATATTGTGATCCATTCTGTCTTGCTTTGACTTAGCTGACACAAGCAAGTATTATTTATTTGGACAAGTAATTACCAGTTTTGTCTGAGGGGCTTATATGCTCTCTTTTTCCTCCTCCATAACCTCAGGCTGTTTCTGAGAAGAAATTCAACAGACATAAGCTCTGCAATGCAAATTATTGTGACTTTTGTAATCCACAACTACTGAAACAGAAAGGGACAGCAAAATTATATGGATAATCTAATGTAGATATCCTTTATTAATTACCAAGTAAGTGGTATTTTCAGGTTTTGTCAATGATACATACTTATTTTGGAAGGTTGTGGTTCTCAAGGCACTGTGCTTTAGAACATGGAATCATAGACTAGTTAGGGTTGGAAAGGGACCTTAAGATCACCTGGCTCCAGCCCCCAAACATACTTGGTGCTCTAACCGATGAAGCGAAAAACAGCACTCACTCATTTGGTTATAGTGCTAAAGCCAGGGCTTCTCCTCAATCAAGGGCCTGGTAGCAGTGGCTGCTTACTCACTTTCTGCTAGGAAGGGTTATGTTTCAGCGAAACACTTTATAAACATGAGATAAAAAAAAACAAAACAGGAGTAAATACTAGGTGTTTTCTTTAAATGGCATCAGGGGCAGGCGTCAAAGAAGTTAGTGCAAAGCCCAGTGCGTTCCTTTCCCTCGGAACTGTGTGTACCTGCGCACATCTGAGCAGTACCTGCTGGCTTGTTTTAAAATAAACCATCTTCACCACACAGGCACAAAGCAGGTGGAACTTTCAGTACTTGGCACACAGTATTTCACCTTCAGTACTTGGCATACATTCAATGCATTTGGCTCCCAGTGTTGTTTTTTGCTACAGAAACAGAGCACAGAAATTACGGTAAGAGGTGTGGTGGATGTGGTGCACTGAAGCTGGTGGAAGATGAAAATAGCTTGCTGTGTCCACCACACAAACAATTTTTGCTTCCCATCTCCTGCAAAGAACTGAGACTTGTGTATGTCTCTGAGGCTGTGCCTCCGTTTCACATTTCTACTGTATGAGCCAGAAGACCAACGTACGGTTTTACTATCTTGGAAGAAGGCAGAAAGTCTCCAGAAAAAAAGCTGTTCTTAGCTAATCTCACTGTTGGGGTGGCATAATTCCAGTAAGGAGAACACTGCTTTTCAGAGTCTGATGAGGCTTAGTCCTTGCTTCTCAGTAGCTTTGCAAATGGACCCAATTACTTCAAAGATTATTTTCCCCGTGCACTTCTTAATTCAGTCTTCAGAGCAGAAACATGTTTCTTGACTGTTGCTCTGACATTTCGAAGGGGGCAGAGAAAGGGTAGTGGATCAGCTGTAAGGAAAGCTAAGGAGGGAAACTGGTATAGCAGGTGTAGGAGGAACCAGTGGGGAGTTGAAGACCTGCAATAAAATAAATAAAACCAAGTTCCATTGTACATGGCTGTAACTTGCATTTTATCTATGAGATTTGTACCCAGTGGCTGAAAAAGGAATAACTTATGCTGCTGCACTTCAAACACATATTGACAGTGTCAGAATGAGATCACACGTGGGAACTCCCAAAATTATGCCTCCTGTCCACCTGTGTGTAACAGCTCTGTAAGCATTTGTATGGCTTACTGCAGGAATGGCTGTACTGGGTGCAGTTTGAAAGACCAATGAGATAGGGCTGAGCTTGTAAATTAAGGCACCTAGATGTAAATATTTATGTACAGATGTGTACATGTGACCTATGTGTCTGAACCAATATCAAAGTCACTGTGGGTGGTGGAAAGCTAAAGTGACTTAAGCTAGTACCAGTTGGGATCTTTGTATATCTGCATGGGACTGGTAAGGTCACCAGAAGAGCTGCGCTGTTTTGTTCTGAACTAGGACCTGGAGGTGAGCAGGTGTATCCCAGAGGCATCCAAAATGCCCCTGGGAGAACTTTTCTTGCAGTGATTTTCTTCACCCGTGAAACCACTCAAACTTACCTTTATGGTTCAAGAGGCAGGCTGTACTTTGGAACAGCTGGGGCACAGGCTGACTGTCATTCCACAGCCTCTGAGTATCATCATCTTTGATGTGGGGCAACGGGTGTTACTGACGGGTGATGTTTTATTCAAGAGTTAGATTTAAGACAGAGTTATTACTGTACTTGTCGTGTGAGCACCTCAGCTTTGTAACCCCTAAGGAACAATTTTTATAAAAGTTTTTTTTTCCTCATTAAGTTCTTTAATAATTCCTTAATAATTTGCCAAAACCAGAATGATTTCCCAAAACCAGAAAAAGCCAATGATTCGCCAAAGCCAGTCCAGAGTCATAAGGCTTATTCCCAAAATTGTGTAGGTTAATGTTTTCCTGCTCATTAGATTTTCACTCTCTTCTGTGGTCCTGAGAGCTCACCTAGTCATAATGCCACTATTTCCAGTATATTCTGTGGGCTCTAACATACCCTCACAGAATATAATTACTCTTCTGAGCCCTTTCCCAAGCCAGTGTTGACCCACTTCATCTGTTCTTACAACTCTAGGAATACTTTTATCCTCTACAGTACAGACCCTTTATGAACTTTCCCATTTCTGTATGTGTGTCTGTATGTGACCTCCATGAGAGGTTGTACATCCAAATTTGAAGCTTGAATTCACAAAACCCGAAGTGTTTGGAGGACAGAAAAGCAGCAGTGAGGTGCCCCACACTTTTTCAAGAGGAAAAGGTGGTGAAGGGTACTGTATCTTCCCTGGTTATGGTCTTACCCGCAGGAAACAGAAAACAGGTAGGCAGAGAGTGTTTTTACCAGACACAGATGAAATATTCAAGAGGGGCAAAGCTGGCAGCACTGCTACTAAACCTACCCGCTCAATGCCACATGGGAAATGTAGGTTTTGATTCCTTATATCCATCCATCATTACTATGTACTGTTGCCAACCCCAGGAGAAACGTGAATTTTGAAAAAACAAATTGCTTACAAAGTTACCAGGTTTGGCCATCTCAGATTTTATTTTATTCTCCAGGTATCCAGATGGAAGCAACACTTCTGATGTACTTAAACCTACAAATTTGATTTAATTTTCAGGTTCAGCATTTAGGCACATGTAATTTAGCTTGTAACAAGAGGTTCATGCCTCAGAGCAATGCGTTTTCAGGTCGCAGGCAAAAAGCCAATCTCCAGCTACTTGTATCGAGCTGTACTTCTAATTCTCCAAAAGGATTCAAAACGGAGAAAGCTTTCCACATTTTAGTGATGAATCAAATTATCACAAGGTGAACTAATTTCAAAAGAGGAAAAAAGAATTCCAAAAGACCTTGATGTTTGTCTTTGCAGCCAGATTCCTGCAAGGTGCTCTGTGCTGGTCAGCCCTCGCACAACCAGGAAGTGTATTGGCTGAACAGACAGTAGCAAATAATTTTTAATACCTCATTTCAGGTCTTAGGAGAATAATTTTGTCATAAATTTGGAAGCCTGATTTAATTGCACTAATTATATTTTCTCCTGGGAGTTGATGGATTACTACTTACCATTTTCTCGCTGTAGGTAATGAATCACACTGAGGCTTTCTCTTACTTATACCTGCTGAAAGTCTGGGAAATGAGTTGTGATAGGCATTAAAGAAACATGTAAGAAATTACCCTAAACTATTTGCTACATGTTCTTACTCCTTTCATAGGTCTGTTCTCCTGTGTGATGATAATGATTCCCTTCTTCTGGAAATAATTGCAGAAACTGTTTTAATTCTCTCTCTATGGGGAATCCACTGAAGAGAGAGCATCTTGCAGACATGCTTTGTGTTCAGGGTTCCTCTTCACATCTCTCTATTATCATCCATCTTCATCTATTCATTTTTGAACCAAATGCCATAGATGTGGAAGTCATTATGGACACCACACCCCCTGGTACTCGTGATTCCATCAATGTAATCATGTGCATGTCAGAGGCTTGGTTTCACAGCTGCTGAAATTTGCTACTGAATGGAAGCAGGGATTAGGTGACATCCTGTCATAGAATAAAGTTCATCTGTCACTTTCAAGTGCCAGTCACCAGGGTATCTTGTCTTTTGTACAGCTTTGAAAATCACATTGGCTCCTGGTTTCTGAATGACCTTTCCCTGCTTTTTTGTCTCATGCAAAAAAGCCTATAATCAGTATTTATCATTTATGTGCCAAGAAAAACAACCCACTCCTAAAACCAAGTAGCTGTTAAAGTGGTGTGCTTTCTATCATCTTAATTCCTCATGTGCATTTCTTTTCTTTTAAATGAAGTTTTGGTCTCTTGGGGCAAGAGGGTCACAAGGTCTGATTCCTCACCCCTATCTTCATGTCTCCTGTTACAGTTTTACTCTGAAATCTTTCCCTTTCCTACTGGCTTTTGCAGTCAGAACAATAGCTAAGTTAAGAACAAGCACATTTCTGGTTCAGCCTTGATGCTGAACTGCTGTCTGGGTGTTGTTTCTGACTTCCCCCTGCATCCTTCCCCTCCCATGCAGAAAAGTAAGGTCCCTTGCTTTGGTGAAGAGGCTCTATCCTGGGCAGTTGTGTGCCGTCTTCACACTGGGGGACACAGAAGTTGGGAGAAGTCTGTATAACACTGCTTAGGCAGCTGGACATTGTGTGGACCTTCAGGATTTCAAGCATGAGTTGCGGCTGCTAAGGGATTTCTTCTGATGGCTGGTAGGGAAAGATGCTGAGTGCAGTGAACTCTGCTGAGAGTTGAGATGGGGGGACCTTCATCTCTTTAGTTTCCTGAGCTGAAGAAAACAGAATTTTGAAAGCTATTCACACTGTAATTTGTCTTGTCTTGTTGCTCCCTTTCATAAATTGCATTTTCTGAGATGCATTATCACCTAGAGGTGGATCCCCCTTTCAGCTATGACAGCCATTTCTCCTTAATTAATCTTGAGAGTTTGTTCATTTTTGTGGAACAGTTCTTCGCGAGAAGAAAGAAAGGCACATTTCCTTCAGGAGCAAGTTATGAACATACTAAATTGAAAAGCAGTGATGTTCTGTCACATTAACTTGGTCACTACAACGCAGCAGTCACGCTTGATAAATGGCGACATTAAAAATAACATTAAAGAACATGTGCACAGGGTTGTGATGGCAACCAGGGTACCTAACTGCGTAGTGTTACATAGAATACCCTCATTTATGCCTTCAGGAATGATAAACGTATAGGGGGAAAAAAGAAAATATTTTCTTCATTTTTTTCTCACAGCTGGCAAAATACGTGGGTTATAACTGGACCTTCCTTTGAGCTGTAATCCTGTAACTTTAGTGCTATTGAAAAAAAAAGTGACCACGCTGTATTAAATATAGAAGCATATGACACCTAGAAGAATTTATTGCAGAAATAATTATATAATTATATACTTATTTATATAAACTATGGGCGTAGGTGTATAATGTTACATAAACCCACAGGAAGAGTTTTCCAGGGTGTCTGTCACTGACATACCCAAGTGCTGACACTGCTGTGTGCAGGAGGGTGACTGACTATTTAAGTGGCAGTGAGCATTATTTTCTTCTGCCTTTGACCTACCTTTCCCTGTTTCTGAATGGCTGGTATTCAGTGCTTCCTTTAAGCTAGTTTTCTGGATAGGGTTTATTTATTAAAAGTTGCAGAGATTATTTTAAATCACACCGCTGTCAGTGAATCTCTTTAGTGGGTCATATTGCTATAGAGTCTTGGAGGTTTCTGACTTGAGCTGAAGTGTAGGCAGCTTTGAATGATGTCCTCTGATACGAGTGGAGCCTTAAACAATGGCATGGGATTTTTCCAGAGCCCTTGGTGTGATTTTCACCTTTTTACTGCAATCGATAGTAACAGCACTATTCCCACACAGCCTGGCAAGGTCACTTTTAGGCTAACACTGATGCTTCCGTTATCCCAGCAGCGCCTTCTTTTGATCTCTCTCTTCTATATATATTTCAGATCAAATACTGATTTCAAAAGAATGTCTTTATTCTGCTTTAAAACTACCCTTGGCTGTGATGGCCAAAAGAGCTTGAAGCCATGTAAGCAACGTTTGTGCTGGAGCTAGTGCCTGTACAGTTGATGTGTAGAGCCCCTCAGTTTCCCTTTTGCCATCTGTACCTCTGCTGCATGCTTACTGAGTCAGGAGCTGCATTTGTGCTCCATGTTTTTAGGCAGCAGCTAAGACAGAGGACTCTGGTTCGTTAGTCTGGCTTCTGCAGTGCAAGCAAATTATAATAGTTTTAACACACTTTGGTTTATTGTCAGTCTGAAGGATAACAGTGTGGGCAAGGCCAGCTTTGGCATTTTTCCTTTAATTTCTGTAGGGGGGCAAGGCAGTGGTGGGGCTCAGTGGGTTTGAGGACAAGGCAGTCCCCATAATTACTAATCTTACAATTTCTTTTCTGTCTCCTTTTTCTATTTTTTTTTATTGCAGAGTTAAATGTAAGGGAATCTGATGTAAGAGTGTGTGATGAATCGTCATGTAAATACGGAGGAGTGTGCAAGGAAGAGGGTGACGGCTTGAAATGTGCGTGTCAGTTCCAGGTAAGGGCTGCTCACCTTTTTGCTTACCGTTTTTGGCCACTCTTTCAGGTGTATTGAAGTATTTGGTAGAAACTTGATAGAAAAATTTGGTAGAAATTTGGTAAAAACTTTGCTCCTTAGCAGGCTTATATAGTCTAACCGTAAGCTCCCTCTTTAATGGTACTGATTGGGATGGTATATGACTGACCTTCACCAGGGTCTGTTCAGGGAGCAAGTGAAGAGTATAGTGTCACGTTAGCTTCCTGCATGGTTTTGGTAACTCAGGCAACAGCACAAAGCAACATGAGGAATAACAGAGGGCCACCACGTGCTGAGTGGTATGAGCAGAGGTGGGAAGTGCTAGGTGGCAACCATTTCTGCCTCCTCACTTTGTCTCGTCCTGCCCCAAGACCTGAGATGGGAGGGAAGGTGACCCGAAGCAGAGTGGTCAAACATTGTCACACACACCAGATGGAGCTTTATAGTTTAAGCGTGGTACTTATTATAGATTACTTACTTTTAATACCTAGTATTTGGATGACTCTTCCTGCCCTGCTGGTGGTTAAATGTGGTATATAAGACCCAGGAAAATCTTAAGAACTTTGAAAATCAGATAATAACAGGAGTGCCAGTGATCATAAAGTTTATGAATAAAACCAGTGAATTAGTCCCACTCAGGAAAATAAAAATGTGCAGAAATCTGATAAAAACTTCCTCTGAGCTTTTAAAATGTGGTAAATGCAAGTTCAGTTTGCGTTGCTGGTTTCTGAGCCTCTAGCTTAGAGTTTTTATGACTGTCATGGCAGTCCTTCCTCTCCACCCGCCCCAACTTTTTAGAGAAAAGAGAATACTTTTTTCTTTGAGGTTCTTTCTGTTTGCAATGTATAGTCAGGACAAATGTGTCAAGTATTATGAGACTCTTGGTAAAACTGGAAGAGGTGGCAGTGGTATCAGCCAGCTCCGGCTTGGGCTATCGTTCAGTGTTTTAAAAATAATCGTGTGTTCTCTTTCCAATAAATAATAAATCAGGAGGAACCAGAATAGCAACAGTGCATATGTGATCTTACACTGGTTTTGGGTTCCAGTTTTTCAGAGTTGTCTTTTGATGTTGTGCTGTTCAGGTGGGTATGTAAGCTGGGACATTCTGCAGTTTACATCCCAGAACAATAGGATTTGACTGCCTTTTAAAGAGAGAAAACATTCATACAAGAGGTTTATCCATCAGCCTTCACACTCTCTGTAATTTTTATTCATGTAAGATGATAAGACTGAAAGCCAGTAATGATTAAAAAAACAAGAAATAGAAATGAAACCCTAGGCTAAGCAAAGGTTTCATTTATTTTCTGCAGGTGGTAAATTTTACAACTCCTAATACTGAGGTCATGAAAACTCAGAAAGAACTAGCCCATGTGATAAGCTGATACTTTGTCTCGAAGAGCCCATTTTTAAAACTGCTTATTTTTAGGCTACATATAAGTTTATTTGTATTGGAAAATTTATCCAATACTCTTAGGAAAGTCTAAGGATGAGGAGAAGGTATTGTAGTTTTCAGAAACTGGAAGTTAAATTCTTCCTGTACCTCTCAACCTCAATTACTTGTCTGCAACTAGCAGCACCAAAATGTCCCAGGCAGCAAACACCCAGCCCAAACTGTTAGGTTCTCTATGTACAAGACTATCTGATAGCTAGCTATTTATTTTTCTGACATTGCAATGCTTTGAAAAGGAATCAGACACATTTGTGTACAGTGATTCAGCTGAACATGTGATGAAGGGAAGAGGTGGGGATATCAGCCTGTTCTCCCTGAAGTGTGTTTCCTATTCCCCACAAAAATGCATATTGATTTCATCTCCTTTCCAGGAATCACCACTCCTTCCTCTTCCTCCTTATCTGCTCCCACTTCTGGCCTGGCAGCATTTCTCCACTGTTTGGTCTTTTAAAATTAATGAGTGTTAGTTTTTCCTCCTAGGATCCCCCTTGGAGATGATTGGCTGCCAAATTTCAGTGTTGTCATTGGAACAGCTATAATGTCATGTCAGCAAGAGCTCTGCAGGCTGCAACCTTTCTGAACACCATGTAGGCTTTCTCTTGCCAAGTCCTAAAGTCAGATACCAAAGTTTGACTCCCCAGAATCAGATTTACACATTAAACCGCAGGAGAAGTGCTGAAGGGTTCAGTTGTGCTCTGCTTGGAGTGACCTTGATGGTATCCTGACTTCCTTCAGGCCTAGACAGGAGGTCTGACTAGGAGATGGAGGATAACGCACGTTTACCAAGCTTTTGGAAAGATCTTTTGCTGTAATTTGAATGCTGTTCAATTAAAACCTAAATTAAAAACAGATCAACACCTAGTGAGTGTGTTATGGACTGGTGGGTGAAGGTGAGGTGAGAGAAAGCTGGCATGGGGCTCTTTTGATCTCAATAAGAAAGGCTCAACAGCAAACGGGTTAATAACTGCTTTAATGACACAGGATAGAAAACAGAACATAGCAAGTAAACCTTGTATCCCTTCAGATGCTGGGCACCCTGCAATCATGCAGCATTGAAGGAGCTCAGATGGATTTTCCCATGGTACACTATGGAAAGCAAATCCCATCCATGAAGAGATTCTCTTCCTCTTGGTCATTCAAGCTATTAGAGGATTTCCTCAGAAGAAAACAACTCTTCTCCTAAAGGATGTTTGCATGGGAACTTTTAGCTGTCCTGTACCAAATTGCTAAAGGCTTATCAAACTGTAAAAAAAGAATCACTTTGCCTCTCATTTTCTATCTTCAGGACAGAAACCTGAAACTGTAAAGCCTCACACAGCAACTTTAAGATTGAACAAAGAATTATGTACCAGAAAGTACAGTGCCCCTCAAGAGTTGCCTGTTTAATTAGTCCCTAGAAGTGACTGTTCAGAATAAGATGTGACAGGACTGATGACTGTGGTTGAATGAGAACTACTTACTATGGGAAAGTATTACAAAGCTGTTAGAAATAATTTTCAGACCTGGCAGCATGATTTATTTTTGTCCATGCATACTTAGTTCATTGCCAGTTGGTCATCTATAGCAGGATGACAAAGGAGGGAGGATAATTCCCTTCAAAATTATGTTGTAAAGACTGAGTATTTTGGGGTTTGTGTATGCCAAAGCACAAAGAAACTGTTGTGGCAGAGGCTGCCATTTTGAATTTGAAGAAACTCTTGCCCTTTTGGGGGCAGTTTAATTTAACTAGTGTTGCTGTTCATGTATGAACTCTCACTGCTTGAATTGTACCAGTTTAATCGTACACTTTGTATGAGTAAGAAATTTGGTAGCTAGTCTGTGTATTTGCTCATTGCTTCTGGTTGCTTTGGGGCTTTGAAGATGGAAAAAGTGTCTGGAATTACAGTTACCACTGCAGGCCCAAGCAGGGCAACGTCTCTTTTTCTGCGCAGTGGAGTGGGGTTTGGATTTCCAGCTCAGTAGGGAATGTTGCAGCACTCACAGGTGTTAGGCAGATTGGTGGTCTTAGTGTGTTTCCCATCATTTTAATGCACATTTTATGTACAAGAGGTATATAATCCATCTTTCTTACAATGCAAGAAAACAGCAAAATACAGGCTGCTCCTGCCAAAACCATTCTGAATGATATTCTCTTCTTCCTTTCTTCTTAAGAAGTGTACCAGTGCTACTGACTTTGAGCTTGATTTTTTCAGTATAGTAATACAAAAGCATAATTATAATTGTTGACCAAGTAAAACAGACTCATGACATTCATTAAGTTAATAGGGATGGTGATTATTTTCCATCTCTCTTGAAAGATCATTCCGTGGCCAAATAGATCAGCAAATCTCCCCTTAAGCACTGTTCACCTTAAATTTTCTTTTGCTCAGTTTCATCCCCTTGTGCCCAGTCATACATTCTTGTACTATCTTGAAGAAATTTTCTCCTTCCTCAGTGTTTATCCTTCAAATACTTCTAGATGCTTGTCATAGTCCCTCTAGACATTACTAAGTCCCACCATAGTTATTTTGTTCTTTTAATCTTTTCTACTGAATTCTTATGTTCAGCCCTTACGGAGCTGGGCTATTATTTCAGTGATCCAAAAGGAATACAATGATATTGAGAAACTAATATATTTCAGATCTTTCTTTAGTGAACAGGGTTATAAGTTGCTGCTAGTAATTCATATTTACACAACTATCTTCCTGTATATTAATATGCAGCTGAGATTAATTTCATGATATTTTATGACTCAGTTACTTTATAATTTTTTTTTCAGTGTCACACAAACTATATTCCTGTTTGTGGATCAAATGGAGACACTTACCAAAATCAGTGCTTCCTCAGGAGAGCTGCTTGCAAGCATCAGAAGGAGATAACAGTGGTATCAAGAGGACCTTGTTATTCTGGTATGTGAAACATCACTTTGTGTCACTAATGAGCAAAGTTATATGGTTAGCTCTTTAGTTTTGCCCTTAATTCCAGAGATTTTAACGTTCATGCTTTTCATAGAATGAAATAATGTTGAAATGTTCCTCCTTTTTTTTTTTTTTCTTTTAGCAATCCTCTTTAGCAGTGGAATGTTTCTATAGAGAGGAAATCTGATATATCTTCTGATATGCAAACAGGTTAATAAATAAATAGCAAAAGTAGAGCTACTTTATCTGAGAAAATAGTTTGTGAATGCTTCTGTTGTATGTATAGAGGAGCCTTGATATTCATCAAAAGGCTTACAAATTTGGAGCAGATTCCAAATTAGTTATTTCTTTAGGACTCATTTTTTGGATGTAGGGAATTACTGTGACAACCTGCAAATGGCACTGATAGTCCTCACTGCCACTCGGCCTGTATCCAAGGCATCATCTTTGACTAATTTCACTTTAGGTCATTACTCTGAAAGGATGCATAACTGTTACAAATTCATTGTACCTCATGTTTCTAATGGACTGGCATTTTCTGTCTTTCCACACACTTAAAACACAGATTTTCCACACAGTTAAAATATATGGGACAGGTTTTCACTGTCTGGAATATTGTAACATGCACTTGGACACAGAAACATTAGCCACCAGATGTCTTCTGTACTTCTGGACAGATTCAAAGCTGGCAAGATGAGACACATGGCTGTCTTTCTCAGAATTAAATGACTCAGTAGCATCAACAATTGCATTCTTTGGTACATAAATAACACACACAAAAAAAATATTGTGGGACATCCCTCATCTTTTGATACACAATAGTTATTCGGATTAACATCGGCAAGGTTACATCTATATGGCAGCCAAAAGTATGACCGTGGGTCAGGTGCACACTCCTAGCTGGCTTTATGTTGGCTAGTCTAGATATTGCTGATGATTTAGAAGTAGCAGCCTGGTGCTCACCGGTAGCTGCAACATCCTACCTGGAAATGAGGGTAAATATATGGGCAGTGTACCTAGGCCAAGACCTTGCTGCTGCCAGTCCCAGAGCTACCTCATTTAAATGTTACATGGCTCTTTTACACATGCTGCTCTAATGCCTTTGACTGCAGCACAGACCTATGCCAAGATTAGGGGTTGTTAATTGAGGTCCAAAAAAATCCTAATAATGTTGGTCCTAATACTGAGTGAAACCTGTGTTTTGTGCCCAGCTCAACCATGTAATTCCAGCATACCTAAGGCAGATGACTGAATCTACCTTCTTTCCCAATCTCACACCTGTAAGTTATCTCTAGATGCTGCAGAAATAGGACAAAAATGCATTGCAGTCTTGGAGCACTCACATATTCCTGTAACAATACCCAAGGGATATGAAGGTTTGAACTGAGAGTATGTGTTTGTTGGGTTTTTTTATTTCATGCTGAAATTATTTTAAGAAACTGACTCACAGCTCAAAAGTTCCCTTTCCTCTCTCAAACAAAACACTAGGATAATGTTTTGGGAACAATAAAAAAGTGTCATTTTTTCACATGCATTCAACCCTACTAAGAAAAAGACTTTTTGAAATGAAAAATTAATTCTTCTCAGCCTCAGGTTGCTGGCAGCTAATCCCTAAGTTACACAGCTAGTCTGGGATTTCTCTTTTAACCTTCCTCTCCTTTTCTTTAAGTCCTACATAAACCCAGGAAGCAGCATAATTTTTAGCACTTCGTGTAATAGATGAAGACGCGCTGAGACACAGCTGAGCAGCAAGCACTGAAAACATGTTTTTGAAACTGAGGGTGTGATTCAGGCTGAAAACTACATTTGCACTTTGCACTTAAGGTGGTTCAGCAGAGCTCTACCAGAACAGTACCTGCTGCTCCTTGAGTGTCTGGTGTGCTCTGTTTGGCCTAAGAATATTGGATGATAAAAACCATCACCTGGAGCCTCTTCCTGCCCTTCCTAGGGTCATGGTTCATTGAAGAGTCAATGTATTTGTACCCTTGATCTGTTACACATATGATGGAGAATCAAATGCCAAAATTAAAAAATCCTTTAAGGCTCCCATTCATTTTCACTGAGCACTTCCAAATTTGCAATGAAAATGCTTTGTTCTGGGACTTCACTGGGAGCTAAATACGGATTCACTGGTTTCCTATCAGAGTTTCAGTTTCTCAAAGCAAAGCTTCATCCTGGTGATGTCTCACCCTGAGACAATAGGATGAAATTTCCCCATGGTGTTGTAACAACTATGTAATATTTAAAGCACATCAGACTTCTGAATCACGTACAAGAGTGAAACACTTCCCAGTTGCTGCGGGTTGATGCCTTCTGAAGCAGCAGCACTGGAACAGACTCTACTGATTTAGTCAGACCTATTTCTTGGCAGGTAACATTTTGATTAAATTTTTGCACTCATGGGTGATTGAGCAGCATATTTATATATTCATTGCTTTTGTCCAAGTGCTGTCAGAGTTGCAAGACCCTAAAATAGCCGAAGTTAAAAAAAGACTCAACCACAGGTGCTTTAGGAGTGAACTAAATGCAAGTTTTGACATTAAAAATGGTGTTTTAGAGAACTGTAAGAGAATGTATGGCTGAAATTTTCCAGACTGCATACTAGACTTAACATTGTCAAAGCCTGTTTTTCAGTGGAGGGACATTGTGGGGTTCTTTTATCAAGTGTCAGCATTTACAAAGGTGTTACTATGCCTAATTATACCTGGAACAAGTTACGGACGATGAGGGTCTGTGGGTTTTAGACAATGCATGTAGTCCCATGTTGCAATATATAGAGAAACATGGAAAATGAGTAAAATGCAGCTTTAGAGAAACTGCATAAAGAAATCTTTGAGAAACGCTGGGTCAAATCAAGCCACATACAATTTTGGTCTACAGCTAATCTGGCTTTTTGCATTCACAAAGGAATCATTCAGTCCATGACCAGATGGAGACAAGCAGGGCTGCAAAGCAAAGTCCTTGCTGATAGTACTTCCCACCTATTACAGGTTCTCCTCCTTGCTTTGTAAAATTATGTTGTGAACAAGATAAAAGCACTGTCCCAGCCTTTTTCTTTTTTATTTCTTATCCTTATCAGTTCCCTGCTTGCAGTTCAACCCACAACCAAATGCAGAGAAAGGACATGCAGCAGGGTAGGGGGAGATGGCAATATCCACATCAGGGCTTCTGCCAAACTCATAGCACCACTGGTCTTACTGATGATCTGACGACTTGGCTGGTTCACAAGGGGTGACGTTACACTGAAATTCATTCATGTTATACTGTTCTCTACCAGAAGTTATCCTGAACTGGCTTGCTAAACAGATTTAAGAAACCAGGAAGAGAGTGCAGGCAGGGTGCTCAGAGCATTGAAAAGGAGTGTCACCAAGTTCCTTGATTTCTTCTGCCTCCTTTTGTTGGTGAACGTACTGTGTTTTATTAGTTTAAATAAAAATAAACTAATTTCATAAATAAGAAATAGACCTTTACAATTTATTTCTGAGAATATATGCTCCCGTTGGCCCACACACAGAGCCACGACTTTGACTGCTGCCAGATTTATATTATGTGCATATGAAAATGTAACCACACAATGATGTAGTACTTGATATGTTGTACTTATAGCTTCTCAGTATAGTCTATATATTTGGAAGGCACAATTCATTGCTTTCTGGAGGGATTTCTAAGGTAAAAACAAGCTCTTTGCAGAACTAGAAACAAACACGGTATCTCCATTAGATTTAAGGAATTATTCTCTTAGGAGTGGCTCATGGAATGGTCTGCTTGCTTAAAATTTGTCACTGGGCTGTTTGTCCTCCTGTTTCTACTTAGCAGCTTGGAGCTGGGTTTTTTTTTTAGGGAAAAGATGAGTTCAATTTTCATGCTAGTTTGAGTTAAAAGCCATCCCTCCTGAATGACAGCCTGCAGGCTCTTTTGGTTTTGGAGAGTGTGCCTTCTGCCTCGGCACCAGAGCAGCCCCACAGTACAGAAATGTCTCCTGTTCAGAAAGAACTGGGGAAAAAAAAAGAAATTCTGAGTGTAGCCTAATGCTTACAGCATTCAGATGCTGTGTCTGATCCAAGTGCTTCTTTATGCATTTTATCCAGAAACTCTTTAATGAATAAAAGCAGCTCACAGCAGAAGCCTGTACATTTGTGTATAAGCTTATTTTTAAAAGTCTATTTGGAAAAGGGTGGCTTAAATAAAGAGAGAGGTCAGCCATCCACTCTCTAATTGCTGACCTGTGGCTGGGGTGATGTTATTCCTATCCAGCTTCCCCAGTTGTTTGAGCATCTTTCTTGCCAGCTCTGGGTGCATGGAGACCACTTTTGGAAATCCTGAATTGGTTAAGGGCTGGAAAAGAGCAAGGCTGCTTCTCCAAGTAACGTTGCAAAAAATGATACTTTTTTAACCAGCAGCTGCTTGGGAAAACCTAGCCAAGGCTTAGGAAAAATCAGGAAAACAGGCTTAGTTTGACACAGTTACCTTGGAGACAGGAGTCCTAGCGCAGACACTAGCCTCAGAGGGGAAGCATAGACTCCTAGTGAAAAGTTGAAAGTGATTCAGTGTTATAGAAGGCCACACTCTTTCTTATGGTTTCTTGAGACTTGAAAGCTCAGAGAAGCGTAAATGGATCTATCCTGTTACTATGACATCCTGCCAAGTGGAGACAGAGTTGCCTGTGGACTTCATCTATATCAAACCAATGACCTATAGGGACAGGTGGTGTGGGCATCAATTCCATCATTTACTTGGCTCTCTCATTACAGCTTGTACTGTGTTTGTGATGGTACCTCCCTTGCACCTCATATATGCACACATATGCACCTCATGGTGTAAGTGGAGCCCCTCATGGCGGAGCCCCTCATGGCGGAGCTGAACAGCATTTCTCACCTTGGGGTTGAATGCACAGGGGAAAGCAATCAGAGTGAGAACTGGAAATAAAAACATGGAACAGGTCAAGCTTCTTTGATACATTTTAGCCTTTGTTTTTATTATGAATTACATGTCAAAGTGGTGCATGTTTGTAGGGCAGCTTACTCTCCCCCAGAACAGCTTATGACACAATTCCATCACTACAAATAAGCCCGTATACTTAGCTCATATAAGTAAATTTTACTCTTTCAAATTTCTTAATGAAGCACTACCGCATCAGATGGTGTATTCCTCAGCCACTTAACAGTGACATTTTATTGGAGATTGTCTGTTTTGTCAGTAAAGTGGGTCACTATAGATGGAACAAGAGCCCTTCTGTTTTTGCGTTCATTTCTCTAAGGTGATAAGCTCAGTCTATTAGACGCAGAATAGTAGTATAGGAGGAAAGAAAGGAAAATTTGAACAGAGATAAAAAACCTCCCTATTCCTGGTACTCCATGTGACAGATTATTTTTAATGTGTGAAGTGACCCAGTAACGTGGAATTTCACACTTTCATCCACACACTAAAAGGAATTATTCTTAGAAATATAGCTCCTTAAAGAAAAGGCAGGGAGGGAACTGAGCAAACAAGGGGTTTGGTTTTTCCTGTGGTGTGAGCAATGAGCTCATATGTGGAAGTAAGACTTCACTTTCTGTCTGGTCTCCTTCTTCTTTCATATTTATGGAAATAAATTCATCTGCCTTCTCTGTCACCAAAGCAGACATAAAAGGAGAGGTGTGGGATGAGCAGGTGTGTGCTTTGCTCCTCTTCTCATCTTTCAGAGAAGCTGAGCTAATAGCAATGGGGAACAATTCACTGACAGTAGTTGCCATCCCATCCTTTCCTCTCTGCCTCCTTTGAGCAAGAAAGGATGGGAGAGTTTTGTGACTCAGAACATTTTTAAGGGCTGGTCTTTACTGCCATGCTAACTGAAGACACATGCAGAGTGCTGCCCAGCAGGATGCACATCCCTGAGCAAAATCCCTAGACAGCTCCTAATGCTCTGAATTGGAGTTAGTTGGCCTAAGGTGGTGAGGAAGCAAAAGTCCTGTTGACACTTGAACTGCTAATGCAAAAGGGATGCAGCCACAAGCTGTCATTCATCAGATGCTAATCCAGTCAATCTAATGTTAATGACATAACTATGCTATTAGAGCATCCTTATATGAAGTGATTGACTCAGCTGAGAGGAGCTATTTTGTCATTATATGACTTAAGCCAACTTTACTTTGAGGACTACTCTTCTGGAGGTACTTCTACAGTCAGGTGATTTCTTTATTACTCCTTCTTGTAACACTCCCAGGGCTAGAGGGTAAAACCCCCAAATATTCAAAAACCCACACTCTGTACCTTTCATCTCTTTTGAGTTTAACAAATTTTAATCTCTAACAGTTGAAAAAAGGCTAAGAAAGCAATTTAGTTTTCAGTACTGAATGATGTTATCCCTTGAGTAAAAATACCTTGACAGGGAAGATGGAGAGTAGGGCACAATAAGCATGAACAAGCTGTATTAAAGGATGCCAGACTTGATGTCGGATGTTTGTTTTCACACCTGGCTCATGAAATGTAACACCTGTGTAATGTTTTTACAGTGACAAGTTCCTGAGCAAACTGGTGCTCCTGGAGCAATATTTTCATTTCCTTTCTTTTTTTCTCCCCTTCTGTTTATTTTTCAGATAATGGCTCTGGGTCAGGAGAAGGAGGTGAGTACCAAGCCCCAGTTATGCTTGTCTTTGGTCTTTCTTTTTAACTCTGTGTGTGTCAGTTTTAGATACATAGTTGCTGAATAGTGCATGAATTAAGCAAAATTTATGACAACTTGAAAATAAGCTTTAACTTTGCAGGGTTATCTGACCATCTCAGAACAGTATTTGTACAGGAATAGGTTGTAGTGTGCATTTGACCGATGCTGGTCTTTCAGATTTGACCTATATAATTTTTCCTTTGTTGCCAGCATTATAGACCCCTATTTCACCTGTATTTTGTTCCTAGAAATGTCTGTTCACAATGAATTCCTATCTGCAATTTTTTTTTTTGCCTTCATTTCCTTAATGTCTACAACATCTGGTTACTACTTTATGCTTGGTCAAATGTGTTGCCTTAAAATATATAATGCACATTATGATATCTGTTTTTGTGAAATATTTTATGTGTTTCCGTTCAAAGTTGTATAGTCAAAGAGGGGATGTATCACAGCAGGTACTAGTGGAAGTGTTCCTATCTTTGAATGCATCTTAACCTTCTTCCAAGGATTAAAAAAAACAACCCAATGTAATTTTATCTCAATTCTATCTTTGGTACCATTAGCAAGAATACATGTAGAATGAAAAATATGAGATACAGATATGCACAGACACGGAAAAGCTATTTTGTTTTTAGGCTTTGCTTCTATTAAGAAAGTGTTGTAGTTCATACATATCAGAAATCTTGTATAGCTACCTGAAAATACGCTTTTGTGGAGAGAGATCAATGGTATCACTGTGTAGATAAACAGAGCAGTTAACTTTCCACAAATCAGGAGCTACCTCCTTCTTTCTTCCTGTATTGAGTAAAGAGGAGGCATTTCCTTCTCTTTTAATAAGATGCTATCAGTAAATTTGTGGGCTGCTGCTAGCACATGGCCAATCTCACCTTTGTTTTCTTTTGAAGCAGTGTTTTTCTGCTCCAACACTCCCTCTTCTTACCTTCACTGGTGACTTTTTTTCTGAAGCCTTTCTTCCTAAGATTGCATCATGTTCTTTCCCAGGGTCTATTTGCTTCTCCTTCCCCCTTCTTTAGCCAGCCTGTTACTTCACTACAGCTGCTCCCTGTGAGCCTCTCAGTACTGCTATACAGTTCTTAGACAGATGACAGCAATTTAGTACACATCTGACTTTTATTTTTAGAACAATTTTAGAAGCATTTGAATGCTGTTGGGATTTTTTTTTCCTCAGTATTTCCCATTGGATACAAAAATCCCTGTTAAAGTCTCCTGTAAATGTTATTGTGTTGGTCTGGAATAGACTGGCAGCTGACTGACAGATGTGGGGATTCTTTGGGTGATTTTATGAACAGTTTGGAGAAAAGTAGTCCAGAACATGCATTTTGTTGCCTGGCTGCTCACTGAAAAGGTGAAAGGTCCATGTTCAAATATACTCGTTGCTTGATTTGGGGCAGAAGACTTAACCCAGGCCCACCATCTCTTGGTAAGAGAGATGAAGAATGGGTCTCCCTTTGCAACTGCTGTTGGTTTTGTTCTCACTTAAAATATTGAACCTGGGACAAAAAGGGCAATTGGAAGGATGCATCCTATGGAAAGGCTTTGTTAGCTGGGACTCAGCATGCTAATGAATTTTAATTAGTTATGCAAAACAGAATGGCATCAGTTGAGGAGATTTGGTGATTCCTTCTTGCTACCTTGTAGCAGTGGTTAGTGCATTATCTCGGAAGGTGGAATATGTAGGTTCAGTTCACTTCAGGCAAAAAGAATTGAATCTAGTCCCTTGGCCCCAGGTATACACTGCCTGGATGTTGAATAAAGAAGTGACAGCGTGCCCAGTACCTCCTGCAGCAGTTTTGTGACGCTAGCCATTTATCTATTTGGCTATCTTCCACGCGCCTTTGGGCCAGCTGAAGTGCTCCTGCTTCTGTTCAGTATAAAAACAGTTGGGTTTAGTTCTCAATGTTAGATAGAAATAATACTTTAAACAACCAGAAATTAAAAATCCTGCTTAGCACCTTTTCTTTTTTGGATGCATCTGAGCTATTTGTGACACACTGAATTTGTACTGTCCCCGTCCGCCTTCATCACTAAAGTGGATGTTGGGATATGCGTCTGCAGAACAGTTAACTAATCTTCAGCATGTTGAGTCATTTTTTGTGTCTGAATGCAATCCTTCAAAGGCTGGAATCCACTGTTGCTTTGATTATTGAACTCTGCTCTGTTCAAAAACTCAAGGATATTTTTGTGCTCACGTTATTTTCGTATCTGGAATTGTTTATGTTCCATTATTCGAGTAACTGTAATGGTGCTACAAGGAGACATTAAAAACATCGAAGACTCATTACAAGTTAGGGGAATTTAGAATTAAAACCAAACTTCCAAAAGAATGCTGAATCTGTTGAGGATGGAGATGCGTTGTTTGGGATCTAGACAAGAAAAAGACCAGGAACTTGGGCAGAAGGTGACCTGAAGGGTAGAGGTGCTCTCTGACGCACACCACAATCCTGCCTCCCTGGTTTTTATTATTCCTAGCCCAGCCTTCCCAATTGTCTTTTGGAAGAAGCCAGGATATGCTGAGATATAATAATCACCAAGGGCTAGTAGTTTAATGATTTACTCTTGGCTAAGAGAGCACAAATGGGAGCTAAATTGCATAGGGAGCTTCTGTGCCTTATGGTTTAGGTACAGCTACTGCTTGTAAGTACAAGGAAGCAACAATGAAGTGGAAAAACACCAGGGTAAGTGAGAGAGAGAAAGCCAGCAAGCAAGCAAACATGCTAGCTTAGACATTTGTGTTTTCTTCCTACAATTTACATTTCAAGATGTTAACTGCAGAATCAGTGTTTGCTATGTTTCTTAAGCACACAATTAGTGTGATTGTGTATGCACCAGTGATGCTTGGACACATGGAATGGATGAGTGCAGCTGCTTGTATATGTTCAGGAAGCATTGTGATTGCTGTGCAGGAGATGTACTGTTTGCTGGTTGATTTTGAACTGTGAAGCAAAGTACTGGGAAGTCATCTGAGTTGCGCTCTTGAGCTGTGCTCTGAGTTGCTACAGCTCTGCCTGTGACAGTCTCCACTGCTGAAATTAGCTGCTTGCCTCACATGCAGCTGAGATTTGTGGTTCACACTGTTCTCTTTCATTTTCCAGCCACAGAACAAACTCATTAATGATTCCAAAACTTGACTTGATGCAGATTTTTCCTCCTACTCCCAAACTGTATGATGTTAAATACATTCATTTTTTATGTCAAAAAAAGAGAGTAGATTTAGAGCCGATTAAAAACCCCACAAAAGTCTTCTTCCTCAAAGACTATTTCAGACAACATCTTGCCTTAGAAGTTGTCATGTGCCACAAAAATCCTAAAGACTGTGGAACTACTAATCCATGTTCTCTCCCAAATTATATTTACTGTTAAAAAGATACTAGATTTTAGGAAAAGAATTGAGAGTGGGAGATTTTTCCAGTATGCCTGAATGAGATGAAGGAGTATAATTTTTAAGGGTGAAATGATTGTCTAGTTGCCCTCTGACATTCTGGATAAGCAATTTCCATTTACTATGCTCTGATGACACAATATTAATGAAGATTTGTAATAAAATTACTCATTTTGCTCATCTCAGAAGTCTGAGCCTTCAGCTAGCATAATAAAAATTGCACTTATGAAACCAAGCTGTTGGTCACTTGTGGCAATGAGTATCCTGAAACCGCTTCTAAGTAGAGTATGGATTGTTCAATTCAGAAGTTCGAGAAACTGTAAAACCCTTGTTACGCTACCATTATGTTACACCCCTACAGCAAGCAATGTCAGAGAGTGAGGACTCAGACCTGGGAAAGTTACTTAGTTGAAGTCACATCTGAAGATGTGGCAACCCTTTATTATTTGCATTTGATAGGAGTTCCTCTGTGTAATCTCATATGAATCAGTCTGCAATTTCCCTGTTCTGAAGAATACAGTCATAAAATCGGCTCCTGATCCACTCTGTTTAAATAGTGATTTGTTCGAGTTTGAGGTAGAACTGATGAAAGAGAAGTTACAGGCTCTTGTTCATCTCTGCCAGTTGCAAATTGAGGTGCTATTTGACCTGCTGGATGTACTTCCACAACTGGTAGATTGGGGCACGAAAAGTTATTCTCAGGCTGTCACATGTGCATAAAGAGGTAGATTGCTAGCTTGAACAAAACATTTTTCTCTCTTTCTAACATGAATTTTAAATTTTTATTTCTCATGAAACCCTCCATGTCCATCTGTAAAAAGGACTGTGTTAACCCAATAAGGTAGCCTAAGGAGGATTAACTTTGTCGGCTTATATGAATGTGACTTAGGATGAGCTTTTACAATTTTTTCTTCAAGGTGCTTTCTATGTGCAAATAGGTTTTGGGTTTTTTTTTCCTCAAGTTTACAAGTTAATACTAGCCAAGAAGGCTTAAAAAGAAGCAGTCATCTTAATGATCTTCTTGCCCTCTTGCTCTAAAAAGAGCTGCCACTCAGGATTCCTAGTGAGGTAGAAGTCTTATCATTTAGGTGAAGCAGCCTCCATGTTCAGAAGACTTCAGTCATGTGTCAAAGCCATTGTCTTTGTCAGTATTCTAAAGCAGGTCTTTGCAAAACATTGCCCAACTAGTAGTGAGACAACTGAAAGAGCAGTCGGAGCCATTGGTCTGAATTCTACTCAGATTTATAGTCTCATTCTGCATAATTATAAGAAATTTTGTCCCACTGCGGATGGGAACGCTGATTCTTAAAGGAAAGCTTTTTGAAGCTGAAGCTGGTTCCTTTTTTTTTGGATCAGAGGTATTGGTGGTGAAGATAATTTGCTTTCATCTGGCAGTACTCCTTACTCATAAGGGTTTTCTGGTAGTTATTCCCACCAGGAATCCAGCCATACTGCGATAACTTTTGAAGGAGAACCTTATTCCTTCTGAGTTCCCAGGTCCCGTTGTTGGTAAACAAGCACTTCCAAGCCCTTCCTCCCATGTCCCTCCCAAGTAAAAACCTCTTTTCCTCTCCTCCAGATAGTGCTTAATTTCTCTGTTTGATAGTGCCAGCAAATGGCAGCTGTGAAGTTGACTTTGTGATAATGCCTTTGCAAGGATGTGTTGAAAACCATCAGCATGTTAGGTACACCATCAAAAAGATAACAAATGGTAATGAGTTTATAAGCCAGCTTCTCAGAGAGAAATCAGTGTCCTAAAAGTCCTGTACTTTAGTAACCAACCAACAGTTTCTAAGTGTCCTTCTATGCCCATGACATTACATATTTATTATTTTTGTCAGTGTTTATCTGTGTACCTAAGCAAAATGCACTTTTGATATTAAAAAATATGTAATGGTCGTTAGACAGATGGCACCCAATAATTTCAGGCTTTTAAGCTAAGGAAATAACATGCTTGCAATACATATAGCGAAGTTAATTATTATTAAAATAATTTGTTTTGAATTTCTAATCCCTCTGAAATTTAATAGCTAAAGTATCTTGTGATGAACGTCTAGCAGATTGCATTTAGTAATTAATAAATTGATATACAGTATGTGCTTTTTAGCAGGCTGCCATCTGTTCCTTCCCTCACGGGGGACAACACTTATCCAGTAATTGTCACACAGTCAGGGTGGTATAAACAGACACAGTTTAGAACCTCAAATATTTTTTATTTTAATTTATAATAATGCTACTGATTTGTTTTAATGTATTTTAATAAGACTGCAGAAACTTAATGGTGATTAACACTCTGGATAGGAGGTAACATCATGTCTTTCAGCGTATTTCTATAATGGTGCGCGACTTAGAGAGATTTAAGTGCTGATTCCATCATGTGGCTTGTCACTGAGTATCACTTTAGCTCCAAATAGCCCTATTTATTCCTGTTGAGATCCTACTCCCTGTAGGCAAAATTAACACTGAACTAAAACTTGCAAGAACTAGTGTGCTTTCACCAAAGGTTCAACAAGGCAGAGGAAAAGGACCTGGATGTTTAGGCCTTCTGTTGGTGAAAACTTATTCTGAGCAGGGTTTTCAGAGAGGCTTGATCTTGCTTGGAAAGATGCCTGAGCCAAGGGCATAGAAGAACAGATTCCTCTTGTGCAGGGTGACAGCAAATGAGGGCAAGTTCATCTCATGCAGTCTGAATAGAGCCTACAGAACAGTGTTAGGCATTTGTGAAATTGTGGGACACCCTCCTTGGCATCTGGTGTCTTTCCTGTCTTCCATTTTCCACCATCATCTACTCGTGCATAATTTCCCTGATGGTTACTCTGAAGTTGTCATGACTTCCTTTGGAGAAAAATGAGTTAGCTGCACCTGAAGCAAGGCAGTGGAGTGAATGGGTATTCAGGTTGTCCAGCCAAAGGGTCCTACAGTGTAAAAGCTGATCCAGCTCTCACAGTATGCCAGCTTCCTGCACCATTATTCATGGTGTCATGTGCGTAGAAGCACAATTGAAATTGTCAGATGTGTAAAATGCCTAACACATAATAAGGGTAGGGGTCATAGGGAGTCTTATAGTGCACATCCGCAAGTCCTTTGCTTAGAAATACACGTTATCCTAACCACTGGGCAAACATAACGCCTTGCCTGGGCTTTCAAGTTTCAAACTCCCCTCCTCCAGGTACCTCAGTCATAAGTAGACTAGGCATCCTTGTGTTAGACCTCTAATACCCCTTCTTGCAAAGTCAAACTTCAAAGGCTGGTATCTTCATTGGAACATGCTCACAGCTGCAGTCTGTGGTCCATACTGCATAAGGAAAGTATCTTTCAGCCAGGTATAGATCTCTGGCTGTACCAAGCCAGGCTTCACTTCTCAGCCAGCTGGGTAGTTGGGTAAGAGAGCTTCCACAGTGATAAATATTACTATTGCATATAATCCAGCAACATGGTCAAGATAATTCAAGATATCACGTACCATAAATTTGGCGTAGCTAAGAGTAGTTGTTGCTCTTGCTTTAAATACATACTTATAGACAAAAGAGCAAGTTTGCAGCTTTGTTTCAAATTAAGGGACAATCTCCATCTTAAGTGTGTCATTAATGTTGCCCTAAGTATTAATGGAAGAGAGGGTAAGTCATTAAAATGTTCAGTGAACTGCAGCCTGTAATAAGTGATGCTGTGGACTGTGGCATTTTGAGAGGAATTTCCAGGGCTAGCTGTACTGAGGGAATCACAGTCTGATCACAGGGAATGGTGTGTTCTGCACTTTAGGGTGCAGAAGGGGATTTGCTGTGGCCCTTCTTTTTCTAAAACCTGAGATAAGCTGCTCCCATGAGGCACAGGAAATTCATTATACTTCCAAACCAGATAGGAACTGGTTTTCAGAGAGGCTTTCCCAGACAAAGGAATCATTATTCCATCTGTACATGGCTACCGAATAGTTGCAGCTCTTGACAAGCTCCTCTTGCTTCACTGTGAATAGTGATAAACCCATACATGCAGCAGAGCCCCCTTTCCAGGCCATGCCTTGGGGCAGACCAGACTTCACTTTGACACAGACTGATGCTTTTGCTTCAAGCCTGATTGAAAGCTTTCAGTGGAAACCAAGCCATTGCAGGAACACACAGATGAGTTGCTGAGGGAAGCAATTTACTGCTGGCCAGTTCCTCTAGAGCTACTGCCTGTTTGCAGGCTACTACCCTGCGGTTCCTAAGATATAACTGGCCGTCTTCTGCAGAGGAATAATGACTTGAGGAGAAGTGTTTGGGATCACTGCAGCTCAGAGAGACAACTGGGAGCCACAGATACCATCCTTGTGCCTTGTTTCTTTTGAAAGACATAGTATTAATGAAGTACTGCCCTGAAACACAAAAGGAAGCTGAAAAGAGAGGGGAAAATGACCTTTCACTCATTGTGAAATTAAGATGTCAAAGAACAGAATTAATCAGGATTCCAACTAAAGTGACGAGAAGAAATTCCGTAATCATCTATATATCAATGTTAGAGGCCTGCTTAATAAACAAGAGCAGCTTAAATTTCTCATTTAGGAACATATTTTGACCTAATTGATATTACTGAAACCTGCTGGGAAGATCTAATTGATTTGAATATTAAAATTAATGGCTATAACCTATTTAGGAACAATCAAATGTGGGGGAGAAAGGAGAAGAGAGGGACAATCTGTCAAGGGATGCATTGTCTATTTGGAGACATTTGCAGCAGAGAAACTTATGCTCTCAAATATTAATGGGTTAACTTATTTTAACAGAACACAAATGGGGTATGGAAAATGTCTGCTACCAGTTCAGGCTGAAAAACAGTATTCATCTATTCTGTACTGGTGGGAAAACTCTATTCAGTCTAAATTATACACAGTGTCGGATGCTGCTACTACTAAACATGATGCAGCTAGTAATGAAAGAAGCTTCTGAAAATTATAGATGACTATCATCTAACTTAGAAATGTTGCATCAATACACATTCATCTGTGTTGCACCTCATCCTGACAGGTGTAAATTATTTATACCTAAGGTACAGGTGTTCTTGACTTGCACATATCTATTATATGCAAAGTATAGTACAGGTAAATAACTCCATGTAGATGAGGCCCAGCAAGTTCTGATCAAGAAAGAAAGGCCACACTTTTTCTAAAACAAACCTAACTTTAAAAGGTAGAGAAAGCAATTTTAGGGGGTGAGAAGAGAGAGAGAGATTTACACTGAACAGTCTATGAAAACAATGATCAAGTTGTTGTGGACTGTTTTTTTATGAAAAATAAAAGGTGTCGTGGCATTCACAAGGGTTGGAACTAAAGCCCATGAGGGAGAGATGTGCATGTGTGTGTGTGTGCATGTGCTGCTTCGTTTGCTCCATTACAAAATTGAAATGCTAATAGTGCAGTGAAAGTGCTCTGTAAAGTGTTCTGGTTGTGTTTGTAGTCAAGTCAGATAGCATATATAAGATATGATGAAATATTTTCCATGCTAGCAGTACTGCAAAAGGTTATTAAGCACTGAATGTTGAATTCAGGTGTTTTGTAACCAGTGGGTCCGGCTGAAAAGCTTTAAAAATGGGTGGTAAAGAATTCTCTGGACTGACAGTGACTTCTTTGGTCTCTTTTTCTTCAGCTGAATGATAAATAATGTACAAATATTTTGAGAAAAGATAAATGTGATGATCGGGAGGGCTACAGCCTTTCATACTGGCATCCATCGGAAGAAAAGCAGTGGAATAGAAGGCAGAAGAATCAACTGAGTACAGAATTAAGGGGGGGAAAAATATGTAATTCCAGTCATCATGGGCACATGGAAAACCTGTATTGAGAAATTTACCTTTTTCTTAAACCTATTTTTCCAGGAAAGACATTTGTGCAACAGAACACTTTATGTAAGTTTATCACCTCTAAACCATGACCTTTCTCAGTGGAAGGCAATCTCTCATACAAGTCTAAGTAACTAGAATGTACAACATCCACACAGTGCACATCTGATGTGGAAAAACATTGTAAATCAATAGATTGTTACATGATTGTTAAATGTTACGAAATCACTACAAAATGAATGTGTTTCGAGGGACTGTCCTTGGCCTCATAACCCTTTCTACTCCTGACCTGGGAGCAAATCAGTCAGTACTGATTTGGTCTGGATGACAGAAAACAGGTCACTGAGCTAACAGTATGCACAAGCAGGTGGGATCTTAATACCTGAGAGCAGGGTTATATGTAGAGTTCAGGATACAGGCAATTTTTCCTCAATAGCACCCTCTCTCCTACTGACTGATCAACCTGAAAAGGGCTCATTGGGGAATAAGGTGAATGTGAATAATAATGGTAAATGCAGAAAAATGGTTGTTAGATGTTTTAACTGGAGAATATCGTAGATGATACTTGGGTTTTATGACAACTCTCCTGGAGCAGTGTGTCCAGCTCTTGTATTTTTTCTCTGGGGGGTGTTAACATGCTGGGGAAGGGTGTTGAGGGTCATAAGAACAGCAAAAGAAGTAGAAATATCATGAATCAAAGTCATGAGCAGTGGAATTTGTTTAACTTACACAAACTGTAGGGGATCATTTACTGGCATGGAAAAGTGAAATCTGACACTAAAAGACACTTTAGGATGCCAAACTGAGGCATAGAAATGTGGTATCTAGAAAGAAGGAAAAATCAAATAAGATGTGCATTCGTAAAGATTAAAGCAAATGACCTCTACTGCAACTTAATAAGAGTAGTGGCAGAAAAATGTACATCATGCTTTAGACAAAAGTTAATTTGAGAGGCTCACTTGCACTATTCTTCATGTAAGCACAGCCCCACAGGTAGGAGGGAGAGACTCCCTTCAGCCAAGATCCAGGAAAATTAGGAAGGACTGGTGTGGATCTTAAGAATGTAAATGGAGCTGTTCAGTTGGTGGTGTTTGATTTGCTGTTGCTGAAGCACACAAAGCTGTTAAGCTGCTATGAGAAAAGGGATCACTTTGATCTCTGTCCACCCAACAGCCTTGTGTAGTCAGCTGTACGCCACCATGATACTGCGATATGTTAAATGCTTCTTGACTCCCTCTGCAGATTTCTGTGGCTTTTTTCCTTCTGCTCAGATGTGTAATTCTCCTTTATTACTTTGTTAAAATAAAAAAGAGGAGTGACAAATGGTAGTGAAACACCATCATAAGAGTATAGTTTATTTCTCTTTTACTTGGCAAAGAGTTTTGTTGTACATATCAACAGTATGATTGGTGCAGATATTTTTAGGATCAGCATATTTGAGATACTAGTTTTACTTTTTAGGATATGTGGCATTTCCACGAGTTTCTTGTTCAGATGACTTTTTTCTTTTATCCTGTACAGCTGAAAGGAGTAATCTGGAAAATACACCACAGCATATATATATGATCACAGTCTAATCTCATCATTTGAAATCAGAAAGGGGGAAAAATGCAAGCAGTAACCTTGCATTTAGGATTGCAGTAAGGATATCTGCACTTAAAGGCTGTCAAGGAAAATAACATTTAAATCCCCACTGCCTAATATTCAAGGACATTAAAAGGCACAGGGTTTCTACATTATCAGTGCCAGTTAAGAGTATGTGTGACTGGGACACATGTCAATGCCAGTTGTGTGTCTGGTGGAGCAAGAATAAATACAAATTATTGAAATGAGAATAAAGGAGGAGTCAGTTAATGAAGAATTAGTGTTTTCAGGGATGCTTTCTTGTCATTGGTACAGTTTTACCAACCTCCAATTGCCTGATTTTGAAAAAGGAGCACTATTAAGGTTAATAGCTTCACTGTATGATATCTTCATGTTGGCAATATATCTGAAAGCTAATGGATTCAGGTAAGCAAAATCAGAGATTAATATGAAAGTCATGATTTCTGTTAACAATATCATATTTATTTTAGAGTACGAAGGATCTGGGACAGAAGTTCAGAGAAAACACTCAAAATGTGGAGTTTGCAAATATAGGGCTGAGTGTGATGAGGATGCAGAAAATGTTGGGTAAGTAATAAGTTTTCCTTAACAACATCGGTGAACAAAAGTGGGGGAAATGTTAAAAAGAACAAAAAGTACATGATCATGCTTCACTGTATTTGTTATTACTAATTGAAGCTTTATTGATGTCCAGTAATAGCGTGTTTGTTGTGCGTCTGCAAAGAGCAAACCATCTGCAGCTGCAAGGTAAAGAGGGAAAACAACAAAGAGGTATATTGGAAAATCTTTATCAAATATTTTTTTCAAACAAAGGACCTTGATCTGTTTTATCCTGGCAACAACAAAAAGCAAAACACAAACCAAACAGGTTTAATTCATCCCTGGATTTGTTTTTCTCTATGTTCTGCTTGTTCATAAAGTATTACAGGCAGTTGTTTCCATCAGGGCAAAGCTTGAACCTAAACATCAAGTTGAACTTGTGACCTGAGCCAGCCACTTCTTCCAGCCTCACTGTGCCACTTGACCTCGTAGATGCACCCAAGGAAAAACTGATGAAGAATACCATTTATTGTCAGAGCTCAAAACAAGAGATTAAGAAACAAGGAGATACTAAAACCAATCCATAATGCAGAAGCAGATGCACCAAATTTCCCTACTTAGGATGCTTGGTGGTTAGAGTATGTGGCTGCCCAGGCTCTGCGTGGCTTCCAGAAGAGGCAGAAACATTAGAGAGGAAAGGGCTCAATTAGACATCCCTGTGAGGGTATTGAGGTTTGTTGGGAGGTAAAAGAAGTCCCATCTAATTGATGGGGCTTTATTTTCCCGCAGCTATTTTCCTGGCAGTGGTCATCAGTATGGAAGAAGCTTAACTAGTTTCTGGGCTGATGCCACGTATTGGGGTCACAGCTACAGAGGCAGCGTGTAAAGGTGTTTTGAGAGAACTGCAGATGGTACATTTTTGTGTGCTTGGAGGGAACAACATCTCAGAGTAACAGTGCCTGAACATCACTAATTGGGGGAAGCTTCTGTCTTCCAGCTGGAATCCATTTCATGTTGAAATATGTCTTAATTACACAAGATTTTATTACAGGATATCAGCATGAAGGCATCACAGGCTGTAAAGCAGCTTAGCCCTAACATTCAAGGTGTGTATTCAAGATTAAATCACAGCATACAAGGGAAACCAAAATGGTAATAGTATTCATGAATACTTCACATTTCATGAAATGTCACAGTACCAGAGTAGGCTTGCTCTTTCCTGGAGAGACAAACGAGCTGTAGCTGTTTTTTATAATGCTAATAATTTTCTGCAATACTGCTTTGGTCTGTTCAATTTATGACTGGCAAAATGGCTATAGATCTGTTTGTTGTATGCACTGAGATGTGCTGTCGGCTTTGAAGATAAATCCTGAATCATTCAATTTCAGTAAAAGCTTGCCTATTCATTCTGTACTTGTGGAATTGGCATTCCTGTGGCTACGTAGTATCTACGAGTTAGAATAAAGTTAAGGAGAGTGGAAGATTTATTCCCTACATCCTACTCATATAAAATAAAGCCATGCTTCATCTTCTTGACAACAGGAAGAGAGCGCTTTTTTGCCTCTAGGATTTCTTTAATTAAAAAAATTGGTGAAAACAAAACTTTTTATGTAGAAAATACTCAAAAGTTAGAAAATGTTCCCATGAGGGTTGGTCACAATCTGTCAGACCATTTCTTTCAATTTTGTCAGATTTCCAGCCCAAATAATTTAATCTCATTTTACTTGTTCCAGTATCTTTGACCATTATAATAGGCTTTAGTGTTATTCACTGTCTGGTTAGACTTAGATTTGAATTGGGCTCTGTTAACATGGATTGTCTTCACAACGCTGATTTTGGCAAGCCACGTAGAAAGTCACAGGCTTGAGTAGAAGTTAGGAGCTGGCTTCTTCTTTTCCTAAAATTAAAACAGCTGTTTACCTGGCAGAAACAAAATGGAATTGAAATCTTCTTTTGGGAGCATTTTATGGAGCACCCCTTAGAATGCTTTTTACATCTTATTTTTACTCCCTTTCCTGCTGGGCTTCAACATGTTTTCAACCTCATAAAATTATATCATGACATAAAATTATTGGCAGTACAAGTACCTTTCGTCAGACTTGTATAAACATTGCTAGGCTCACATTATTATTAACTCAATTTTGCGGCATATTACTACCACTATCACCTCTAGCTCTAGCAAATCACACCCACACCCTGATTTCATAAAAATATTCTGGTTTTTATCTTCCTTTTTAAGCATAAGAATAGCCACTGTAACTGTTTTGAATAGTGAGGTAGTGTCTACTGAATCACAAACAAAAAGTACATTTAGTTCCTTTCAAGTGGACTTCTTAGGCCTGGGTAACGCTTGCGCTTTGTGATGTTAAGACTTAATAAAGTGATTCACATGATTACAGAAGGCACTTTAAAAGGATTTTGCTTCATGATAGTAACTCAATGAGTTTGTTGAACTGTCTCCTAATGTGCAGTAAATAATCTCAATCCATATTAATGAGATGCTAATACTTACAGTAAATATACAATTATGCATTATTTTCATCTTTTTCTAAGCCATGCAATCTGAGACCTTACAAACATCAGCTCCTTCTGTTCTGAGTGCTTTTGAGAAGCAGAATGGAATCTATACGCCTGTTTTATGAATAGAGAAACTGAATTATGGATAAAGTGATTAATCAGTTGATGGAAGGGGAGACTTTTGTGCCACAAAATCCCAAGTGGTTTGAGGTAAATGGACTGCCAACAGGCCAGCCACAACAGCCTAGAACACAGAATAGGCAGGATTTCCCCCAGTAACAGAAAGATCCTGCTAAATAGTTCTATTCCATATGGACTCTAGTTCGTCTTTTGGGCCTGGAGAGATGTGGGAGGCCTATGCAAAAAATGATGGTACCTGAAGACTGTAGGATGTTTCTTGCAACAAAAAAGCAGGAGCAAGACTACTTGATGTTTCCTGATTTTTGTAGTTGGATTTGCTGATGTCTAAGCAAGTCCTTTCTTCTCAGATGCAGACAGTGATAGTGAGAGGGATGCACATGTGCTCGTGTCAAAGCATGGGAAATGCTGATCTGATGTAACGGAAAATGTTTCCACCATGAGGGTGGTCTGGCACTGGAACACTCTGTCTGGCAAGGCAGTGGAGTTTCCACCCATGGAGAAGGTCTGAACTTGATCAGACGCATTCCTGGACCAGCTTTGAGCAGAGGCTTGGACTAGATGACCTCTACATATCCCTTCAAGCCTAAATTATTCTGTGATTCTGTGGTGCTTTTTAAAAGCAAATTTAAACAAGGTCAGTTGTGCATAGCTCAGATGCGCTCCATATTACAAGTTAGTGATGTTTTCTGTTGCTCTTAAATTGCATTTTTCCCTTGGAAAAAGTTGCAGATTTTTAGTTTTCATGTTTGGCATTAGAGCATTATGGCTGTCTCTGATCACAGTTGCTACATATGCTTTTATTACACAAGATCACACATAGTTTGAAGAATTCAGGCCTTGCACAGAGTTTTAGATTTGTATCTTCATTTTGTTTGATTTCTCAGAAACATCATCTATCTAAACCAGAAGCGGTTACAATGCATAATAAATTGAATGAAAAAAAAATAAACAACTTTATAATTTCCACTGCCTCTGCAAAAAAAATTCAGTTGATTTTAAGCAGATTGAATGAGACAAAGAAATAAAGTCTGAGGAGATGGTTGTCATAAACAGCATACCATACTGAAAATAGAAAACTGATGTTCGACTGTATGCAAATCAGTACATTACTTCTTCATATAAATGCAAAAAGGAAAGAGGTTGAGATAAAATCACAGAAATAGATTTCTCCTTTTATTTTTCTTCTCACGTGGAACTTGTAAGTACTTTAAAAAGTTGTTAGTTTATGGGCAGGACAGGCTTTTCAAGAGCATAGAAAATCACATGTAGAGGCACCACTAGTTTTAAGTTGCATAAACATGTACAATGCCATATTACCTGTAGAGTGGTTTTCTGTAAGTCTGTAGTAACAGGATGCAGACAACAGCTCTCACAGGGATTTAGCCATGGGGGATTTTTTCCCCTTTAGCAACAAAAATGAAACATAGATTGCATACATCATGGGAAAAGCTGCTGCCTGAGACAGCTCATTCAGTACCTCCCTTTCTACCCTGCCCACCAAAATGACTCTCTGGCCGTCTGCTCTGTTGAGAAGGCAATGTATCATGTATAATCATAGAATCATGAAATGATTTGGTGCAAAACTTGTAGCAGGGGAGTGAAAAAGTAAGTGAGAAGTTGGTAAATTTAAACTTTTATGTGGGAAACTGGCCAGAAACCTGGAGATGGAGGTCGCACAAAAGTGGTTGTGTGTTTTCTGCTGGAATTTTAGATTGGAAATGCGCTCAGACTGAGAAGTGGAGATGGAGGTGGCAGCACAAAGCTGGGGCCACCTAGAGCTGGTAGGGAGTGCACCTATCCAAGCACATATGGTTTGCTGTTGATATACTCTGGAATATTCAGGCTGCAGTCTTAGCATGCACTTGACTTTTAAGTTGTAGAGAGAGATAAACAGATCATCCTATCAGTACACAATCAAAAGATAGTATACCGATAATATTGAAACACTTTACATAATACAGTGTGAATGCTGAACAAATGGAAATAGATGTGGTTGTGAAATCATTCTCATCAATGTAACACTTAACTCTTTCTTCAATGAAAGCAGTGTATATAAATACTTGTAATATTATTTTGCCTATTAGGGACTCCAAGTGAATTTTTAAAAAACTCAGATAAATAATGTTCAGTGTAATCTTTATGAAGCTTCTAAACAGCACAATAGCTCAGTTTATTGCGTATGATTGAAACTGAAATTACTGTTTATTTACAGTCTTTGGAGAGATGAATAACTTTTTATTATAATTATTATTATTTTATAATAGCCACCTGCAGTACTGGCAAAGAAACTGATAATATAAACTATTTTGTATTGTGATTAGAAAGGTGGGCTCTTAGGTATGTATATTTCTTCATAAGACTTCGATTTTCAAATGGTCCTAATTTCTGTAACTTTTTTAAGGCTTGTTACTACTATGCGGTCTTTTTTTCCACAAGTTTCTTCTTACACGTATCAAAAGAAAACATTTTAATACTTGTCTATAAATATAAAGAATATATTTATTACCTTTATAGTAAACAATAAATATTTATAGTATTTTAATGTTAACATTTAAAATATACTGAATCAATTAAAGAATAGTGGTTTCAGCTCACATTTTTTTTTTGCAATGTGAAACATCTTTCCGATATAAAAGTAGTATTGGTTATGAGGAGTTATATCCTCTGCTCTTACGCTGTGTTATGTGGTGTGTTCCTTTCCTCTTGCATGCCAAAGCACTGATGGATGGCCGAATAAAACAACATGCCAACATCTAATAATTGTCAGAAGGAATGTTGCTTTGAAAAGCATTTTAAAGTATGTTGTAAGTTCAGGAAAATAATACCCAGAATGAAATCATGAACCATAGAATAATGCAGGTTGGAAGGGATCTGTAGGAGGTTTTTGGGACTAGGCTTTGTCCCTGCACTGCAGCCAGGGGTAGTTTGCTTAGCTGGCTCAAGGGCTTCTGCAGGAAAGCCCTGGTTGATGGAAAACCATCTCCGTGAAGGGAGATTGGACATCTGGGCGTCTGTTCAGGCTGTTTATTATTTGAGGAATGATTTCCTTCTGTTCAGTCAGGATTTCTCTCACCGTGGGTTGCAGCTGCTTCCTTTTGCTCCTCTACCGGGCACATCTGAGAAGAGCCTTTCTCTGTCTTAATAACTGCTGCTGGGTTGTTAGTGACAACAGTCACCTCTTTAGACTCCTCAGTCTCCTATTCTCCAGGCTGAACAAGCCCATTGCCTCTGGCCATTCCTTACGCAGCAGCACATGCTCCAGCCCTTTACCCATCACAGTGGCTCACCACCAGACCCTCTCCAGTTTCTCAAAGTACTTGTTACTGGGGAGTGCCAAAACTGGACAGAGAGCACCAGACAAGACCTAGTGAGTGCAGAGTGAAGGACAACAGTCATTTACATTGCTCTTCTGGCAGCCCTCCTGTAATGCAGGACCCAGCCTGCTGCTCCCCTGGACCCTCAGGTCCTTTTCTTGCAGAGCTGCTCCCCTGACAGTCCACCCCTAGTTTGTCGTGTGGCTTTCCCTGCATCTTCAGCCTTCAGGAGGTTGCTCCACCTTGTCAAGGCCCTACTTGAATGGTCATCTTGCCCTCCATCTTATGCTCAGTAACAACCTTCCTTTCCTTTAGTCCCTAAATGGGTGGAATAAATTTCATTACCTTTAGTTTAAAGCATAATTTTTCTCCTTTTCTTTTTTTTTTGTCTTTGATAAGGAAATCATTAACTTAAAAATAACCTCACTGTAAAGGTTCAAATGTGTCATGTTCTCAGTTTTACCGATATCTTGGGTTTTAAAAGATAAAATATGGAAATGAGATTCCGAGCACATTCAGTCTTTTTTTAATGTGTACTATGCTATCAAAGATCTGTTTTGACTCATAGTGTAGATTTTCAGAAAAGATTGACAACTGATCCCTAAGTAAACCTTTTGAGATTAGCATTTTATGAGATTTGCCTTGGAAAGAAAATGTGTATCAGTAATATATAGATTCAAGTGGCCTATAATTTACATAGTGTCTGTTTTCACAATGGCCAAACCAGAAATCCAGAAGTGTATTAACACTTAGAAATACCAATATAGACATTTTAAAATCTTAGTCTATCTAATTTTCCTTCCAGAGAAAGATGTGTTCTGTTTGAAGTCTAGCATGCTGGCTTATACTTGTCTCTTTTGAACGCTTTTTTACTCATCTACCATAACCAACCTTTCTTTTTTTGACCTTTTAGGGTCTGATACTGTATGCGGGTATTCATAAGGAAGGGTGTCTTAATCCTGTGTAAATGCAATTCACAGCTTTCTGGTCCAGCAGAAAAAAGTCCTAAGTATCTGTGTGCAAAACAAAACACACAGTCACAAACAATAGAAGAAATGAACCTAAAGGGGATTTAGGATTGTGTCATGGGATTACTGAATCATGTAAAACTGGGCTACAGGAAATCCTGATATGAAAGGAATAGTATAATGGTCTTTTCATTATACTGACTATTAAGAAAATGAATTGATCCTAGGTGGATAATTATCCAGGCCTGGGGTTTTTTAATGTATATTTTTAATGATCTTTGCAGCAGTGTGTGCCAAGTCTTTGAAGGATTCTGTTATTCAAGGGTGGAGGGAGGGTTAGGTTGCTTTTGTGAGAGCAAGCAGCGGTTCACCACATATGCTGCTAGAAGCTCACTGCAGGAAAGGACTAAATTTCTACAGTGGTCAGAGCGAGACATTCCATGAAATTAAAGAAGGACAAGAAGCAAAGTAGCTGAAGCTTATGGCGTTTAAAAGGTCTTCTGCATTGCTGGGTAGAAGTAAAGACCAAGAAGGTGTTCAAGCAGGGCACAGAGAAGTTTGTAGAATTGAAATATACTCTTTCTTTTTTCTTTTTTTTTGTGCTATAAAGGGATTTGAAAAAAAAGATGCCAAAAAAAAAAAATTTATGAAGATTCAGCTCTAGACAAATAGGCAGAGAAATCACTTTGAATTCCGGATTTTCTTAGTTCAGGCTTCATCTGGAAAGAATTGCACACAAGGGAAGAAACACCAAATGAAAGATTATCTTTCATTTGACATGGTTATCTTCTTAACTGCAATTGCAACACTCTGCTATTTCAATTCACCTAGATTTATTCCATCAGGCATACCCTTATCCATCTGTGTGCATTTTGCACACTTTGTTTTATTCTAGTGTTTCCATTTTGCATTTGTAAGCAGATGTGCCAATAAATAGACGAGTACCTGCGAAAGCTTACTATTGCGGTTGGCTATTGGGAAGGGATAGCAAGCAGCACTCTGTCAGGACAAGCCAGAAAAAATACATTTGTGAGCAAATCCCAGATGGGCACAAATGCAGCAGCCTGTTCTGTTGGTTGGAAACATTAGTTTCTCAGTAGCCAAGCCCACTCCACAAGTCTGTAATGCTTTTCCTTTCCCTTTTTTCTCTCTTTTCGTTGAATCTACCATGGTTTTTAAGCACACAGAACTTTCAACAAACCACATACACCTTGAAGCCTGAAAACAAAAAAGAGCCTTGAAATGTATTCTGATCTCCGGGGATCTAATTAATTTACCGATAGCAGCAAGTGCTCTTACAGCCTAAGCTCATTTCAGATGTGTCACATCATTTTACTGAACACGCTTTCTTTGTTACACCGAGTAGCCCCTAATAAATGAGCAGTACATTCTCATTTCGTATTTATTAAAACCACCTAGAAATTTTGTTTGGTTTAATTATAGCACTTTGTACTTTCCTGAAGTTAAAGTGCTCTTCTGTTTAACTAATGGCGTTGATGAACAAACGATACACAAGCAACTTCTAAAAGCACATTGTCACAGCAAACTGGTGCCTTTTTCACAGGATGTCAACTCTGTGGTGACAAGAGACAAAACTAAAGTTTTTTCCTAGTACATCAGAAAAACCCCTGAATATGCCTTGTTGATGTTCCAGAGCTAAGCAGGGAAAAGTCTGCTTGAGGACACTGAGCATCAACCCTCTCCAGCAAGACATCAACTTGGATTAACTACCTGTTTCTATCCTTTTGGTTAAAACCTGTAGGAATGTTATTATGAAAAAAAAGGCTCCTGTAGTGCTCTGACTCTTTTTGTTCCAATGTGACTTTTACAGCAAGCTGTTACAGCACAAACTTAAAGCACTCATTCACTTCTTTCTGGTGTGAAACATCAAGCGCTTCAAGACGTTGTTAGTACATGATTCTGTTAACTGACATTCTTAAGTGACCAACTCTTTTCTTCTGAAGGTTGTGCTGAGCAGCCACACATCAGGCTGAAAGCACCAGCTGGGGTTGGAACTAGATGATTGTAAGGTTCTTTCCAACCCTAACCATTTTATGATTCTATTCTATGATTCTGTTCCATGATTCTTTATTTTCATGGGACACCAAGCAGGTGTCCCATCATGTTTGTCACACAACAATTTATGCTGGCGCCACTGCTGGACTTGAGGCAATTCCTTCTGGAAGTTATTTCAAATAGCAGGAGTAAATAATTGAGAGCCATGAGAAATACACTATGATGTTTAAAAGTGTTCTGGCATTTTTATTTTGCAAGCTTTCAAAAGGATTTCTTTCTCTTTGTGAAAATTTCCATGATTCTGTGTTTTCTTTCCCAAGATCCTTCCTGATCTTGGGAGTCACTCCCAAGGAATAAACATACCTGTCAGAGCATTTGCCTGAGAGATAGGGCTCAAGCTTTGGCTGCCTCTAATTAAATATCTCTAATTGTATAACCTAATATTTTTATGCTGGGCATGTGAATTTAGAAATATGATCAAAACCTTTGCACCCCTTTGCCCTGAAGCTAGGTTTTCAGGCTAGCACCTGTATCAGACTGCCGGATGGAGGAGTCCAGCCTTGGGGCAGGGCTGCCAGTCCTCAGTCATTCTGTCCACAAGTCATGCTGGAAAGTGTCCGTAGCCAAACTTAGGAAACTGCATGTGGCACTGCTGTTGTGGTCTGCAGTACATGGACACAGTGCTGGTGGGAGCTAAGGCAGAAGTAAGAAGCGCTTAAAAGGTGGGATATTAGGAATTTTACAGTTAGGGTCTACTCTCTCCTCTCTGGGTGCCCCTCCTACATATCCCGGTCCCCTTTCATGATCTTGAGTTTTCCCTGCCCTCCCCTTCCTCAGCAGCTCTCTGTATTGTCCTCTGCTGTCTTTGTGCTCTCTTACCAGTATGAAAGGAACAGATTACAACCTGTGGCTTCAATTCTGTGTCCAGTTTCAGTCTTCAGCTGTGAAGAAAAACAAAGCCCACAGTTCGTGGTGTCTCACCCAGCTTCTCCTGCCTGCAAAAGCGTGGATGAGATTTCTGCCCTTTGAGGCCCTGCTTTTAGCTCATTAACACTGTCTGCTGTGTCTTCTCCCGTGCTTTGTGTACTGCTTGCACAGTCTATGGGATGGTTCAGCCCGATGGGCTGTGGTTTTTTAGCCTTGGGCTTTGACTTCTACCTGGCTGCAGGGCTCAGACTCATTGGTGAGGGATGTGGTTCCTCTCAGAAGGATGCATTTTCTGTCATCTCCTCAGTATCAAGCTATTGTTTGCTCTCTGTGGCTCTCTGACTTCAGATAATGGAACATGTTTTTAGCATTTCATAGTGGGTTCATTTGGGGATCTTCCAATACTTTCCTGAGCTGCCTTTTCATTTCAGTCTGTGGTGGTGGTCCTTCCTTTTGCAGGCACTCAGCCACCAGTTTCAATGTGTTTGATGCTCAGCATCAGAGCAGCAACTTGCTCTCCCACAGTTTCACCTTCCTTCACAAACACTGAGCGGTTAAAAACATTTTTGTTTCATGTTTTCTCTCGAGAGCAGCACTCCCCACATTTCACTGCTCTTATATCACAATTTGGCACTTCCTGCAGGCCTGGCTATATTTTGGGTGTAGTACCAACCAGCTATGAGCAAGGACAATGTCACTGCACCCCATATGGACTCTCTAATGGGTACAGGTTTCTAACATGTGCTCCTGGCTCCCTCTCTGCCACCCTACTGTATCCATGGAGACTCTGCATCAGAGCATCATGTCACAGCCATGTCCTCACCTTAACTCATTCCCTTTCAGCCCTCTGGAAGGCTTCAGGCTTTTCTGCTGGAATAATGAAGCATAATAGTTTCAGTTTGTTTAGGTACATCAGTCCAGTTCAACTGTTCATTATCTCGCAGTGTACATAAACCACCCTCTTTTACATGCCAGACAGCTCTGTCAAAGCATCTACACCAGACCCTTAATGACCAGGTCAAGGCCAGATATACCATTTGGCATTATGGTTTTAGGCAAAGAAGTAGCTAATGGCTTCAGGTAGACAATTAGATGCTATGCTGGGTGGCGAGCATCTGAAATTGAACTTTTGCACTCAGAGGCTGCCACAAACATGGACTGGTTGTAAATTCTGGTTAATGCCTGGGCTAAGCAAAAGTGTCACATCCTGATGTGTCCAGTTAATAAAGAGCCATGAGACAGATTCAGCAGCTGGGAAGTTGGACTTCTGCAGATAGACCACAAACCAAGGGCCAGGGCTGTGGAGAGAAGAGGTGTCCTGAAAGGATGTGCACTTGGACAGGAGAAGGGTGCCTGGGAGGAGGATGGTGTGGATCCTGGAAGAGCGGGCAGGTGCCGGAGATCAGGGACACAAATGCCAGGGGGTGCCCTAGCAGCACAGTTGGTTTTGTGGTCAGCAACAGCTGGTAACAGTGAGCCACAGTGAAGCAGGCACAGGACCATCCACCCCATCTCCCATGGGGAAGGGCGGTCAGTGCCTGGGGAGCACGTGTGTGAGCAGCATAGGTATGGATGGGCAGCAGACACGTATTCCGCTGGTTTGATGGGTCTGTCCAGCTGGCTAGACTCAACTGGCCTGTGGGTAGAAAGCACGTATGGCTGCCAGCTGGCGGTGGTCTGCAGTGCCAGTGAGGCCCTGATGGGCATTTGGTGTGCTTGCAAGCCTCCAGCAAATCCCAGCATCCAGACTGGCAGCAGGCTGGCGTTTCTCTCGCTCCTGCCCCTGGCAGTCATCAGGTCTGTCCTGCAGGCGTGTTGCAGCTGGTCAGTGGCCTTCAGCTGCTTCGTGCTGCCCCAGTGCTTACGGAAGTGTCACAAGCTCTCCTTCTGTAGTTTTTGGTGTTGTTTTGATATTATTTTCCTGCCTTTAGAGGTAAATTTTAAAATATGAAAAGAAATTTTTGTACGTTGAAAAGATTCTCGGAGCTGAGACTGAGAGTGTTTGTCACAAAAACGGGGTCAGGAATTCACAACTACCCCCAAACCAAGCATTTGGCAATGCTAAGAAAGTAAATTTAAGATTAGATGCTAAATCTAAACACAGCGAATCACGAAAATGTATGCAGTTTCTAAGCAGTTTCAGCTCTTGCCTGTAATGTCATCAAAGGGAAGAAAAAAATGCTTTCAAAACTCACCTTATTTGTCACCAGGGACGACAAATCCCAACAGTAATTACAGTGCTACAGACCTTGGATGGTGACTGCAGACAGATTTAGAGCCATTTGAACATAGAAATACAGATGGAATCAGTCTAGGGATACCTATATCAATGTGGCAAGGAGGGGTGTGTGCAGGCAATGGTGGTTCCTGAGCTTTAAGGCTGAGTGGAGATATCTGTAAGCACATAGCCAGTGTCGTGCAAATTAGGACTAGCTGTCTGCTCGTGTGTGTCAAGAAATGTGCACAACTGCTGAGCTTTTTATTTGCATATAGTAAATCCTGTTAAAGTCCTCATTAGGCTTATTAGGCTTAAAACCATGCAGGAGCATGTAGACCAAAGAGTCCTTCCTTTCCTGGGTCTGAGGTTTACGACCATTACTATTTCTAATAAGAAAAAATATCATATGTTCATCATACTGATATTTAGTGGCTTCATGAGTGCTTTGAGGTGGGTCACTAAAAGGTACAGATACTTATTACTGGGGCACTACCATTAGGTGCACTTAAAAACCTGCTTGCACTAGAGGTGTTCTTTTGTCTAGAAACAACCTGAAGTTCACAGCATGAAATATTACTGGCAAAATTAGCACCTGTAAATTTTGGCAACAAAAGGTGTTGTTGGATAAAGAGTGAAAGGTACACTGGCCATCTTCGGTGCTTCTGCAGCATGGAATTGGGTTCTGCTGCAAGATCAGTTACTTGAGGCACACATGCATTTATTTAATAATTTAATTGTACCGCAACAGCTGGAAAGAACATAAAAACCCTGGCAAATTGGTAGCTCAGAGGGTTTTTTTCCACCCCATGTTTTATAACAGTGAATCATGATGAAGCTAGCAGCAGCTTCTAGAAGTCAGACCATGTGCCCTGTATGCATTGCTTTCTGGTAAGGAGAGGATCACGTACCCACTAGCACCTCCTCAGAAGATGTATAGCAGCTCTTCTTGCTCCCACAGCACCAGGAGGAGCTCAGCTGAGCACTGGACATGGTACCCACCTTGGCCCATGTTCTACAGCCAAACTCCTTACTTTTCATAATCCAGAGGTGGAGCAGAGCTTGCAGAGCAAAGTGAAACACACACAGAAACTGTCATTCAAAAATAGAGGTTCAGTTAAAAAGTAAAATATTGATTGAAACAAGAGGGCTGGGGATTTGGAAGCTGGAAAGATTTCCAGTGACATTCATACCTGTAAGATTTCAGGCCTTTTTGCTGGGGTAACAAAACTGTCTTAACTGAAAATAGGTAAGTCATAGCCCTACCTGTCTTCGGCTGTCCTACATTTGTGTGGTTAGGAACCAGCTACATGCTAGGTCTTCATTTTTCCTACTTTCATTTTAAAATCCCTAGTTACAAATTATATGGAAAATGCCACATCTAAAACAACCAAAGCGTCAACTGGATGCAGTATACAATAATTCAGATCGCATAATCCTATTTTAAATGCAACATAAAAGCCCCCACTGTTAACTTTCAAAGGTATAAATGAAATGTTGAAATGGCACACTTAACTGAGCATATTGATTCTGTACAGCCTCTGAAATAGAAAGTATCTTTTACTGCTTAACAGAAATGAGAATCCTTTTCTTTCTCTTTCCCTCTCAGGGATCCTGACGACCCCCAAAAGTTGAATATTCATCTGGTTTTGAGAACAGACATCACAAACTGTTATATTAATGTAGTAAAACTTCCTAGCAGTGTGTTATTAATTTTCATGTGTTAATCAATGAGATTGATATCACAGTAAAATGATAAGAAACATTAATGCCTTATTGAAAAGCACACTGAAGCACTAATTCATAATTTCGTACCTTCTGCTTGAAAGCCTGAGACATCAACAGATTCTTCAGCATCCTCATGCAGCATGATCTTCTCCCCCAGCATTAGTGTATGAGCTAGTGTTTGCTAAGGATTCAACATAACTTGATTCTTGTTTGCTGTATGTCAATTTTGTTTTGCTGTATTTTTGAATTAATAGGTGTGTATGTAATATAGACTGCAGTGGATACAGTTTTAATCCTGTATGTGCTTCTGATGGAAGTTCCTATAACAATCCATGCTTTGTTAGAGAAGCATCATGCCTGAGGCAAGAGCAGATCGACATCAGGCATCTTGGACACTGCTCAGGTATGCTTAATTTTGGTTTTCTGGTAAATGTAAGTTGTGACATAAGTGAGCTTGGTACAGCTTTCCCGTTTCCATTTTTGATCAGAAGTCACTGATCCAGTTATCAGTGAACTCCCCGCCTGTATTTTAGAGTTTTCCACACAGAGGTATGTTTACACTACATACATGTGTGCTGTGTTTATATTACCTTTCTTTGGCTGCTGTTACCTGGAAAAACAAGGAAAGCTCTTATGAGGATTTAAGTGATAGTCCAATGTGTCTTACATGAGGGGGTGGTAAGAAGTATGAGAGCAAAAAGAATACCAGTGGAAGGGAAATGTTCCCTCTTGCTGCTGCGGGCTTTACAATGTGCTTCCAAGGTAAGTCAAGTTGGGCCCTGATTGCACAAATACCCATTTCTTTTTCCCGTGTTGGAATGATCCACTGAACCCCTTTGGTCTACCGCCTTACAGTCAGTCATGTGCATGACTCTTCAGTTTTGGGATCTTGCAGTTAGGACTTTCTCATGGGAATAACAGCTTTCCACCATCTCTTTGCCAGTTACATCTAGATCTGTAACTTGGGCAGTTCCAAAACCAAAAGCAGACTGTCACCACTATAACTTAGGCCCATACTGCAGAAAAGTTTTAGTTCAAAGCCTACATCTTGAGGTGTGCCACGTCTTGGTCTGGACACTGGGTTACTGACCTGGTGTGCTGGTTGTATGGGAGGAACAATGTGGGAAGTTTTTGCAGTTTTACTGCAATTTAAATAATTCTTTGAATACTATTCTGGCTTCTCAATGACGTACATGTAGTGGTCTGGAAATAAGCCTTCCCTAATAGCTATCAATGCATGTATTTATCATCTAGAAACAGATGACACGAATGCCGTTGGAAAGAAAGAGGATGGCATGCAGTATCGGCCGGAGGTGAAAGGTACTGTGCTGACTTTGTGTTGTTTGATTACAGTTTCACAAGACTGGAAAGCAGAGCACGCAAGTCCCTTCCTGTCTGCCTTACAGCTTTGATTTCTGTAACTGAGACAGAGCTGTTAACAGCTCCTTTCTTACAGCGTGTTGCAAGGCTGGAAAGGAGATGTGCATGATTTTTTGTGAGTTTTGTCTGCTGTATTTATCTAAGATGCTCAGCAGCTCACCACCCTATGCTGTGGTCCCAGGCTTAGACCCCCCACAAGTGCTGTGAAAATTACTTTGCTGGAAGACACCAAGCTGACATTCCTGATGCAATGACATAAGCCTCCCTCCTGTAACCCCATCTTTTCTGTTAACTTCTGGGGGGAAAAAAAAAAAGCAGATTCTGTATTTGTTAGGTTATTTCAAAATATATTCGGTAAACTAATCTGCTGAGTCACACTGGTTAAAAATGTTTTACCTGTATGAACCTTACCTTTAAGAACCTTAGTATAAATGAAATAGGGCAGAGTTTCACGTTCTACTCTGTTATTTTACCTGGTAGTAGCCCATGTGTTAGATACATTCTCAGAACAAAAATATATGCTTCTGCATGTCATGACTCTTGCTCAAAGTATTGTCGTCCAGAAAAAAAATACCTCTGCCTTTTTCAAGTTATTGCCAAAAGGCAAATCTGCATAGGTGTTAAACTTTTGTCCACTTCTCTCACAAATAATGGCATTGTTAGAACAGAACAGAATAGAATAGAACTATTTCAGTTGGAAGGGACCTACAACGATTATCTAATCAGCCTGACCAATTCAGGACTGACCAAGCTAAAGTATGTTGTTAAGGGCATCATCCAAACGCCTCTTTAACTTAAGGCACTGGCAGGCCTGGGACATCAACCACCACTCTAGGAAGCTTGTTCCAGTGTTTGACCACCCTCTCTGTGAAGAAATGTTTCCTAAAATCCAGTCTAAACCTCGCCAGCACAGCTTTGAACCATTCCCACACATCCTGTCCCTGGATACCAGTTAGAAGAGACTAGCATCTCCCTTCCAGTTCCCCTCCTCAGGAAGCTGTAGAAAGCAATGAGGTTGCCCCTTAGCCTCCTTTTCTCCAAACTAGACAAGGCCCAAAGTCCTTAACCAATCTTCATAGCACATTCCTTCCAGCCCTTTCAGTCCACAGACACCCACTACAACACCTCATTGTTTTCCATCCCCCTATCGCTCACCCAGAGGCTTTCAACCACATCAACTGTAAGGGCTGCACAGTCAAACCTCTTCCTTACATATAGTGTGACACCTTCAGCTCACCCGCTTCGCGTATCCCTTCTGAACAGCATATAGCCCTCCTCCATCTCAGCACTCAGTCATGGGATTCATTCCACCAAGTCTCACTGATACCAATTACATCAGTTCTGGGAACTAATCAGCACTTTCAGTTCATCCCACTTGTTTCTCATATTACATGTGTTGGTGTACAAGCGTTTCAGGTATGTTCCTGAGACCTCTATGCACCCAAGAGCAGTACAAATGTTCCCACTAGCATTGCCACCCTAGCGATGTCATGCCAACCCTTGGCTTATCTACTGCAATGCTGTTGGTGTTCCCTTTCCCCTCTGATTCTAATTTAAAGCTCTCTCGATCAGTTTCTCCAGCTTATGCCCAAAGTTGCATTTTCCCCTTTAGGGCAGTGGATCCTATCAGGCTGCAGCATACGTTGTGTCTCAAAGGCTCTTTCATGATCTAAAAACCCAAAGTTCTGGTGGAAGCACCAGTCCTGGAGCAAGGTATTGCTATCCTGGGATCACCTGTTTCTTCCAAAGTCTCCCCTCATTATTGGAGGATTAAGGAAAACGCTACCTCTGCTCCCACATATTTCAGCATTCTTCCCAGGGCTCTGAAATGTCTTTTGATTGACCTCAGACTTTTTGCTGCTACATCTTTAGTACCCACATGAAAGAGCAGGAATGAATAGTAGTCTGAAGGTTGTACTAAGCTCTTTAATCTTGTGATGACATCCCTAATTTGGGCCCCAGGGATGCAGCAACATTCCCCGAAAAAAGGGTCCAATCTGCAAATGGAATGCTTCCATTCTGCGCAGGAGCAAATCACTGATGACGATAACTTGTTTCTCCTCAGTACCAGTCTTAATACATGTTTTGTTGTGAGGGGTGAGTATCCTGTCTGTTAGCTCTGGTCTTTATTTTTCACTGCCATTATACTTGTTTTGCCCTCTCAGGATGTCTCAGAGTAAAGCCATCCCACCATGGCATTCAACATTCCTTGTGTTCTTCTTGAAAAGCCATTCATTGCCAGAAAGCGCTGTATATTTTTCTTTTTTCACAAATTCTCTTATTTTCACTCCATATGATGTACCAGTTGGAATGATTTAATGTCAATTTTCGCTTACATTATGAAGGCATAAAAGGCACCAAATGGAATATACATCTTATTATGTGATGTGATGAAACACCACTTTTGGTCCCTATTCAGAAGAAGTTACAGCCTTTTATTCATTGCGTATAAATTGCTCTTGAAATCTAGTTAGTGGAAAAAACTTTGTACATAATTATTATTATTAATGTGTACAGCTTGTGCAGTCTCAGATTTGGCAAATGATGTGCACAGAGGGAATATGCCTTGTGCAGAAAAAGTGTTTTGAAATTTTTCAGTGCAGTAGTCGTGTCTCTTGAGATAGTGAAAGCTGGCTTTGAATGACTTTTTCTTCCAGTACAAGAGAATAGTCCACACTTCTGTTTGCTTTTGCTTTAAATTCCTTTGGGTTACTCTTGTTAAACCCTGTTCTTTTAATGCTTAACACCTCCTAGTCTCTAGAACCACAGCCGTGACGGACTCCCTCTCCTGCAGTGCTAGTGGCTTACTAAACTTACATCAGCAAGGTCTCTTTTCCTAGATTCAGCTGTCTTGCTGGTTTTGTTGCACCAACATGACAGTCAGGGTTTCAGGTTTTGTGCATGCCCCTTCCTTTTTCTGGTGCAGACTCTAAACTAATACATCCAGTCACTCTTTCAAGGCTCCTACACCAGTTAAACCTTTCATTTTGAGGCTCTGAAGCAATCTAGCAGGCCTCTCAGATTAAAAATGGATTCCCATCAATAGGTGGGTAAATGTCTGTTTTACACTAGGAATCACCTCCTGCATTTAACAAGTTTTGCCTCTGACTTGGATGGCTGTGTCCATCCCACCTTTTAGGGGTTGCATCTTTCACTGGGCCTCACGTTCTGTGTTAGTGCGTGCATGAAAACATACATGGCACAGCTATATGAACAGACTAAGGCTAAGTTGGACAGAGCCTTGGGCAACATGGTCTAGTGTGAGGCATCTCTGCCCATGGTAGAGGGTTTGGAACTGGATGATCTTAAGGGCTTTCCAACCCAAACCATTCTATGATCTATAATTGTACGTAGCTTGTTATTAGCCTTGGATCGGCACCAAATGTGACAGTAATTACTGCTTGGAGGAGGGAGGCAACAGTTTTGGGATGAGACATCCCCACTTTTCTCCTCTTAGACATGCCACAACATAGTCTATTGCATCAGGGCAGTGGTGGACGTCTTGTCAATGTTAGGCAGTGTTTCTCCCTTTTATCAAGTCTTCGGTATCTTTGAAGCACAGCCTGAACCAACAGGCTTCCTTATATCTAAAACTTCTAATGGATTTTTTTTCTCTTAGAACAAATTAGAAAGCATTCCAGAAGATGTTCAGGGAAGACCTGAACCGGCAGCTCTTTCTTGCGGGTGTTATTTCAAGTATCTGCAATTGTATAAGATTTCTTCAAAGTCCCTTTTTGCTTGGCACCTGCAGTTCGTTATAATCTTGTACTTGCAATGCTATAGTCTATCGCTATGGAAATGAACATATTCCACAATTACACACACGTCTTTAGATCCCTGCTCTTCAGAGAAATTCTTTCTGAATTACTAAGTGTTTAGGACTTTTTTCATAGAAAAATTCTGGGGAATGAATGGTTGAAAATATGTGCAGCTTTAGATAGTTTTAGTAACAAGACAGAAGCATGAAAGATGTTGGCACAGAAGGAACTGCCTTCCTGTGCTGAGCTGTGCTGAGTTCCCTCTCCATAAAACCATTTCTCTGAGGAAGACCAGTGTTGCAGTGTTTGATTTCAGCTATAGCAACCAGTGGTACCAGTGGGCTTTATTGAGTTGTTTTCTGCCCAGTAATAATAAAATGTGGTTCAGATTCTTTCTAACCCTTCAGGGTTTCTTTCCTCTGTTTAGGCATGGGAGAGAGCTCTCTGTATCTATGTATTAGCTCTTTGTCCCAATGCCACTGACAAAGCTTCTGCTGATCTTCCTGCATTGGCTTGATTCTGTCACGAATACTTTTCTCCTTTAGAGAAACCTGACATAAGAAGCATATTTAGATGTCTTTGAGGATCATTTTTCAGTGCAGTACATTCTAGCAAATCTCTAGGTGCCTCTGAAACTTCACCCTTAAGCTTTTGCTTTATTATTCTGTGTTCCTCTATTTGCTGCAAGTTTTTAAGGATATACTTTTCTTGGTTGAGATTTTTTAATGAATATCATACAGCCATTTATTATCATTTATGTATATTTTCTTTTCTAGATGCCAGTGATCAAAGAGAAGATATTTACATTGGAAACCACATACCTTGTTCAGAAAGCTTCAATGGCTACTGTATACATGGAAAATGTGAATTCATTTATTCCACTCAGAAGGCTTCCTGCCGGTAAGTCCTGCATGCCTCCAAAGTGTGCTTGAAATTGCTGTAAAGCTTAATCAAAATGCTCTGTAGACATAATTACAGCATGTACCAATTTGCACTTATCTAAGCAGTGACACAAGAGCTGTATCCCTATGCTGTGGGCAGCACCCAGCTGCTCCCGTCATACGGATGATAGTGCTCAGAGAAGACACTCAGTCAGTCAGGTATTCAGAAGCTTAATATCCCTGGAGAGTGTGGCCTTAGTGTTGTCCTCTTATTTTTAGCTGCTAAATCCTATCTAGAGAGAGAAAAACCCACAAAAAGAATACCTTTGCCTTGCATGGTTTCTCTGCATGACTGCTTTCCCCATAGACCTCTGTCTTTTTTTATACTATCTGTGCATTTTATTGCTCCTGTCATAAACTCTCTCTAGAGTATCAATATCTCATTTTTAACATTTATTGCCCTTTTCACAGTAATAGGCTTCATCTAGAGAGTATAATATTGCAACATGTTCTTTAGCCCACACTGTTTGTCTACAGTGTAATCTAGCAGCTCAGCACACTCAGTGTAAAGCCACTCAGTGTTTCCCAGGATATCTGACTGTTCCAGTTTATTTCTCCCAGATAATATTTTTCTTTACATTTCACCAACAGAATTCTGCAACTTTGCCTCAAAAAGACAAAATTAATTTTAAAAGCTTTTTATAGAAAATGGCCACTTCTTCTTCCTGATGTGTAGAGCCCTACTTATTAGGAGCTTTCACTCCTGAACTTCTGTCTTGCAAGCTTGTACTTTCAGATTAATGTGCTCAAAGATGCTATAACTCTTTGCTTTCATTTGCTTTGGAAAATTCAGCTGTAAATCCATTAGATACTATCAGATTTTGTCCCTTGATCTTTATTGATCAAGGATATTAAGGAGGTGTTGCACTGCCAAGATTTAAGGCTTTCCAGACTGATCAGAGAGCAGGAAACCCAAAAGGCAGAGCCAATATGGTTGTCAGCTTCAGCATGTGGAAGCTTATATCATTCCTTTTGCCATCCAAGACCCTTTCCTGTTTATTTTCACCTTCCCAGTAGGACTTACTTGGTTTTCTCTTTTCTTTGGACAGAACCAAGGGAACTCAAAATGGCTTTGCCTCTTTTGGGAAACTGGGCGCATCCCCCACATCATCTTGATGGGCATTATACAGTGCTATTTGAATACAGTATTCTTTTAATCTAGAGCTGTGTTTAACACAATTTCTGATGGGTTTGTCCTCAAAATGTTCAAAATAAAGGTATTTCAAGGAAAACATTCCTGGCTGATTTTTATTTCTTGAACTTTTGTTTTTCTGGAAGGCACTAATCACATAGAAATTTATTCATTAATGATTCAATTACTGTTCTACCATGCAAATATTTATTATTACTCTAATAATTACTGATAGGCAATGTTTCAATGAATTTAGTTAATGTACTGTCCCCTTATATTCTATTTTATAATTACTACTACTACCTTCAGTTATTTATTTGAACAGCACTGGATCTTGCACAACAGCCCTCACATGGTTCCAGTCAAGAATTTCTGATTGTCAGTTCTTAACCCTAAGTATCCGATCTCCTTTGGATTTTTCTTGGCTATTTAAATACTGAGGGTCTCGTATGTTATCCATGTTTCCTGCTACAGCAGAGTTAATAAGGAAAGAAATGATTTATATCAGACCGCAATCTGCTGTAGTAATCAGGTACTTCTACCAAAGAAAAAAGTTCTCTTCTTCTCTGGCAAGGAACATATCATGATGAATGCTGGGGCCAGATTGTTGTTTTCAAATGTTTTGTGTTCTCATACACATCTAGCATGCACATTGTTTAATTTGGCCCTCATTTCCTGGTAGTGATCTATGTGCGGTTTCAGATGATCTAAAAACTGCAGCAAATACTGCGCAGGGCAAATTCTGACTTTTGCTTTCACTGGGGGCAAAGAATCTCCTTGCTCATTGTACAGCAGCCCTCCAGGACTTCCAGCAGGCAGGTGAGAGAAAGGTTTTTTAGTAGGCTGCTGCATAATATTTAGTTTAGCAGCCTTTGCACAGCGGTGATCTGGTCTATCTTATGCTGTCCTCCTCGTGCTGTTCTCCCTCCTTATGACAGGCTCCATCAAGGAGGCACAGGTCAATCCTTTGCAAAGAACTTCTTTAAGCTGACTCAGTTAGTTGACTGATCAGCATATTTTGATAAATCCATGCTGACCTCCGTTTATCTTGTTATTGTATTAACGCTATATTATCTTGTTATATGTTAATGTAGCAGAATGCTTTTTAATCTATTCTACTAGTTTAAGGTAGCTTAAACTAGTGCCCAGTAGTTTAAGTGAAGCTTGAAGTTCATCCCATCACCAATATAGTTTTTAACAGGAGCACTTCTTCTTTACAGGAATTCAGTACTCCTGAATCTCCATTTGATATTCCTCAGAAATAATTTCCTGTGGCTTCAGTGTTTCTGAGAAAACATCTTTGAATTACTTGTGCCTCCTCTGCTTTGTTTTGACTTCTCTGTTTTAAAGCAATTCTCACATTAATCACACTTGGACTGTTAGCTTCCTTAATGAAAACAAAAGCAAAGTAACAGTAAGAATTCAGTCCTCTCCACTAAAAAGGAGTGTTCTTCCTCAAATTGTTTCTTTTTGCATAATTACTAACATATTCCCCATCCTCTTCCTCATGTATGCTAATACACGTTTCTTTTGATTCTCTAATCATTACTGACCTTACATGCAGTAAACAGGGCTTGTCTTTAATAACTGCTGTTACAAGAACTTGGTTTATGCCTGAACCAAAGCTCCTTACACAGCAGCTGATGGCTGGAGAAAGTAGAGTCACAAGATTATGAACATGTAAACCCCAGCATGCAAAGGGGGACTAGGAGTTACATTAGCAGGTTTAGGAATGGCTGTGGAGTACTTATTTTGTTCCTCCAGACAGAATTAATTCCTACCCTAGCACAAAACTTTTGGATGGATGAGACTGATTTTGTGTTGTATTTGGGTCGATCTGATCCAGTTTACAAAAGGGTTGTTTCTCTGCCTGTGTGTGAGTATTTCTTCTCCAGCTTTCTACCATAGAGCTGGAGGCTAATTGTATGTAATCCAGTTGCTGTACAAGGAACTTGCTCAGGGATGTAAGCAGTGGCCTTTCATTCCGCAGGCTTCAGCTCAGTGTCTTGGGTGGCTCTTGCCTTTCAGTGTTGTGCTTCAGCCACTCTTGCCTTCCAACATGAATTGCTCCAGAGCATGTTTCCTCTGCCACCTTCACCGCTGGCACATCTGGCATTCCCTGAACTTATGCTGCTGATCAGGAGCAGCCTCTGCTGTGTTTCTCATTGAGCTAACTGCTGCTTTGCTCAGACAAGTTACCATTTAGAGCAGCTGCTTCTCTTCTATCTCCAGCCATTTCACCCCCATCTCTAGCCAATTTTTATGGATTCTTCCATGAACTCACACTTGAACATTGTGGGCCCCTGGGTTTTCTAACCCGGCCTCCGTAAATTTTTCTTCAGTGACAAGACAGGAGGGGGTTTGATGCTGGTCTTCTCTGATAGGTTTTGCAGGATTCCACTTCTGTAGACTGCAGCTGGAAAAGGGATCTTCCTTTTCCAGCATTTTTCAAGATTTCTCTTCCTCTTTGTCATGTCTTTTATACTGACATTGTAGCTGAATGAGCATCCTCACTTTGTGTTTCCTGAGCATGCTTCTTTATGCATGCTTCATTTAACCTCCTCTACTTATTTCACCTAGTTGCTTTATTCTTCCTAAATACCGCCCCAATTTAATAATGATCCCGCACGTTTCTTTTGCGACATGAGGACATTCACCATGCTGGTGTGTTCTCAGGGGGTCACTAGTAACTGAATCCACGAAAGCAGAGCATATCTCCACACCTCCACCTCACCAGCTCTTTCTCAGCTGGAGTCACCTTGAACTCCTTATTTCATCTGCAGAATGAATAGGCTGTTTTCAAATTACAGATTCCCTAAAATATCCCTTTTCTTTTTCAGGTGTGAATCGGGATATACTGGACAGCACTGTGAAAAGACAGACTTTAGTATTCTTTATGTTGTCCCAAGTAGACAAAAGCTTACGCATGTCCTTATTGCAGCAATAATTGGAGCTGTACAGATTGCCATTATAGTTGCAATTGTCATGTGCATAACAAGGTAGGTAAAGTCAAAAACAGTGGAAAATTACATATTGTATGGACATACTTATTCTGTATTGAAATATTTGACACCCATAATTTTATGTGCTTTGTCCTAAAATATCCACATAAAATATACCTAATGACTGAAGCTGTAGGATTATGTAACATCCTATTGCCTTTGCTTTTTTGGTCACAAAACACACATTTGTTTAAAACTCACAAACCACCAGTAACTGCTCTGAATCCCCAGACCAAATACCCGGCAGAAGAGATCAGCCTTGAAACACATCCAAAAGGTCAGCTACTGTGTTAGACCTTCACTGAACTTACTCAAGCATTGCTGGTATCTCACAGAAGCTATAATCCCCACTCCTGCCCAGTGAAACCAGAGAGGTTGACAAGATGCTGTTCTTTGCAGTACCACTGTAAATGGTGTTACATGGAGGGAGGAGTATTCCTCACACTATATATGCTTTCTGGAAATTAATGTGCACCCAGTCCTGTTATTAGGCAGTCTCCATGGGAACCAATTTTGTACAATTTAAAGACACACAGCCACAGAGTTCAAGTTTCTGGGTTATCTCAGAGTCTCACCCTGTATGAAAGCTGAGCTGACAGCCATGGATTCCTTTTGATGACAAGGGATTCAGTTTGCTCATTAAGGAGTTGAACCCAATGAGGTCTGAGGGCTCTGGGATAAATTAAGGTTGACTTTAGTTACCTTATAGGTGCATGAAGCATTTATTCTTGGACATCCATGCTACATGTGGATATACACATACCTTGACAGCTCCTGCACATATAAAAGAGTTACTTGACTCATGCAGTTGATCTCATCCCTTTTTTACTCAACACCCCACTGGCCAAAGCACTGGTGAGAAGGCTGTCGTTCAGCAGCCCTGCCCTTTCAGCCTCCCCACGACCATTCTCCAGCTCACAGTCTCTCAAGGACAGTCTGTCTTGTTTCACTCCAGTAGGACTGCTCCATTGAGCATTGCCTGTTGTCTTATGGGTTAGGTAAGTCCCGTTCCACTCAGAATTGCTGGCTTTTGTGAATCTTTCCGCAGCTGTGTATCCGTCCCCAAGAAAGGGATCACCTTAGTCACCTTACAGAGAGTCCTGGGCAGTCTCAGGGGCTGCCATGAGCAGCAGGGCTCCCTGGAGGTCCAGCACTTCAAAAGGATGCTTGATCCAGTCTTACCATCCACTGGATTTTAAGTATGAAATATGTATGAAGTAAAGACAGGGTAATTATTCACCATGGCTTGTGTTTGCTGGGTCAAGGCTGAAGGACATAGCACCTTGCTGATTTCAGTCTTAAGTTCAAGCAGAACTCCCTTCTGAGTGATCTGGGGTCCTACAGACATCCCCAGGTGACAGTCCAGTACCGAACAACAGGAGCATCTCTTCAGTAAGCGCAGCTGAGAGACTCCTTGTTATTGTTCTGTACAGAAATTTACGTCAATGTGTTATTTCTAGGCTTAATTTTATGTAGCATATATAAAACCAGCCCTCCTTTTCCTTTCTCTATTTTTTTTAACAGAAAATGCCCCAAAAACAATAGAGGACGTCGGCAGAAGCAAAATCTAGGCCATTTTACTTCAGATACGTCATCCAGAATGGTTTAACTTAGTGATTTTTATACCTACATTGACCATGTGATGTACATTTTTATTATATCTTTTTTTAAAGAATGGAAATATTTATTTCAGAGGCCTTATTTTTGAACATTTTTAGTGTAACAATGTTGGTCTGTATTCTGAAAGCATCAGCTCTAACAGCTATGGACTGTTTTAGTATCTTTACTTTTATGTTTTTGAATACAGTAGTTCATTTTCTGTATCTGTATCACATGGTTATATAATAGACTTGTGCTTTATCCATGGAATGTAATATTTTTGGGAACACAGATTTATTCCATCAATGGTTGTAGATTTAAAGACAAACAAACAAACAACAAAAAATAAACCAACAAAAAAGTCCACGTTACCTAGCAAACAAGGCATGAACTAAAGGTAAAAATGTTTACAGCTTACTTTTCTTATGAGAAACTAGAAAACACTGTGTTTAAATACCGTAGATATTTAAATGGTTTTGGAAGTTAGTAACTGATTTTTTAGACACTGCCTATCGCATGAACTGTGAAGCTGTGTGCTGTGTGTAGTTGTAACATATTTATAAGACGTGGGCTGGGTCTAAGCACTGCCATCTTCATACTGAAATCCAACAATTTATTTTTAAAGAGGAAAACTATAAATTTCATAATTTGGGAAGTTACCCGGTAGAGCAGATGGCACAGGTCCAAAAGAAGTAGGTCTGAGTAGATGTAGGTATTGTAAAAATTGGTGTTGAATAATTGAACACAAATAATTGGAATAAAGCCTACTTTATCACTGTTAAAGCTGTTTTAATACTTCTTAAACTTTTTTAAATCAAATACATGTTTTAACACCTACAATACTGATTGTATAGTGTTTGTGATTAAAATACAAAAAAATAATAAAGGTGAATGAATTACTAGTGCTCTTGTATAGAGTATTTTCAAGAGCTAAAGAAGTCCATCCAAATTAGTCTGCTGGTCATAGTTATATTAATAGACTGTTAGTTGTCGTTTGAAAGATCCCGAGCTAAAGTGTGAATAGGATGTGTTCAGCTGTTTTAACATGTAGTTTAGGCTTTCAAAATTTTGCATGTAGGATTTAATAATTTGTTCAATTAAAAAAAAGAAAAGAAAGAAATGCTTTCAACATTTTGAACTGGAAAAGCATGTCACACAATACAACGTTTTCACTATGTTGCCTCTGGTTTAGTGTGTTTATTTGTTAACCCCCATGTGGCAATTGCAGCAAGCTGAAGACCTGAAGTTGTTTTGCTGGGAAAAACAACGGTGTTCATTTTTCTGACCCCTCTTTGAGTTCTCTCAGAGGAAAGCACACCAGTAACACGAAAGCAGAAGTAGATCGTTAAAAATATGCAAGTTTGCTTTCCTGCTTAATTACTAAGTTACTTAACTTTCCTGGATTAACGCTAATAACTCCATCAGTACAGAAGCGTGACCCTTTAAACATATGTTCCTTTCCAGACACTGCTTCCTAATTTTAGGGGTTTCATGTTGCTGAAAGCATCTGAACAATCATGTGTGGATATTTTGTAGTCAGAAGTATTTGACCAAGCTCCAGGAGCGGCGTTTCACGCCCTACTTTGAGCATCGCCAGAGCCAGCTGTCACCCTGGCTCCCTGCAGCAGTGCCAGAACCATTCTGGCAGGATCACCCAAACTTTGCCTCCCGCCGACCTGGCTGAAGGCAGGCAAAATGGATCGCCACGAAATCACCTCTGAGCCCGACAAAACCCACCAAAATCGCCTCTCCAGCGTCACCGAGGAGGAAGGAGAACAAGATGCAGCTTACACAATTGTGACGGTCCTGGACAAAGTGGCCAACATTGTGGACAGCGTGCAAGCGAGCCAGAAAAGGATAGAGGAGAAGCACAGGGAGATGGAAAACACCATCAAGACCATACAGATTGACATCTTAAAGCTTGCCCAGGCTCACGGCAACACAGGCTACACGGTGAACAAGTTACTGGAGAAAACCCGCAAAGTCAGCTCCGTCATGAAGGAGGTGCGGGCACGTGTGGAGAGGCAGAGCACCAACGTGCGGAAGGTGGAAGCGAAACAACAGGAGATGCTGAAAAAAAACAAATTCCGGGTCGTAATTTATCAGGTAAAAGCAAACCTAATTTCTTGTAGCACTGTTGTTGTGCCACCTCCTTAGCAGCTGATGGTACGGCACTGATTAATGAACAAAATGACACAGTCTGTCCAACATGAGAGTTATTTTATGCTTTCTTTAGCATTGAGTTGTGCTCCTCGGTGTCTTTTAGCATAAGCCTACTGACGGCAGCACACACGGTCTATTATTAGTGTTGGCGGGTTACTGAGCCAGTCATGTAAGATTAACTGCAGATCAGCAAGACCTATTTGTTGCCTCTGCGAAAGGTAATATGAGGCAGGCTCTATAAATCTGATCATACAAACCATGCCTGACATTCATCGGTGTTGTTTTTTCACCATATTAGGTCGAAACCCAAATAGCAAAAGTGGTTTTGGGCTCCCTGAAATGCAGACTTTCTTCTAACACTCATTTCAAAACATAAGGCTTGTTTACCTTGCAGCACTGCTAAGGCTTTCATAGTGCTGACAGACTGGGGCTTTTTCATTGTCTCAGTCTGTATGCACAATCTATATGCACAAACTAAAGCCCAGACTCAAAAACCCTTCATGACAGCAGATAGTCCCTTGCATGGTCTACTTTGGAAATGGTTTAACCCAGCACTGTTCTTCCAATCATATTGGGCAAGCAAATCATACTTTTTCTTTCACTGACCTCATTCAAGGATGTGCCTTATTCTTATAAATGTGTTTGAAGAGAAGTGTCATGAAACAGCATGGTCTCGCTTACATGAGTATGAATAGACAGCGCAGGCAGTTCATGGGTTCTGTCAGTTGCTAGTGAGAGCTGTGAAACCCGTTTGTTTAGTGGCCTGATCCTGCATTTGCTAGAACTTCACAGTGCCCCAAGTCAGTAGAAAGTAAGGGTCTTTAATCTTTTGCTCCCTCATAGCACCGAGTCCCCAGAGTTTTTTTCAAGTGAGTCATATTCATCGTTACATGTTCTTGAAAATACCAGCTCTTGTGAGTAACACAACGCGCCCCCACCTCCCAGCCTTACACACTGGTCTTGCATCTGTTTGTACATAAATAACTTTGCTTCGATGAATGGAGCCGTGTGTTTCACTGGATATACTCACCACTATATGCAGCTAACAAATTCTTCTGCATAATCTAGCTTTCCAAACTACTTCATCTCCTACAACTGGGAAAAAATAGCTAAAAAAATGAAAACAGAAGCTAAAGGTAGGAAGTGTTACTTCTTTAATGTCAGGTTAGTACCTGTTGTGGTTAATATGCAGCCAAATTGTGCCTCCTGGATTTTCTGACTGAATGATATACTGTGGATGTTCAGGAGAAAGCATGGGCATAATTTGACCTATTATTACAATTATTGCAAGCTGTGCCATCATGATGGAATAGAAAACAGGCACGCTCACTTTTTCCATGCAAATCATTTCCCAGCAAAAGGAAATAAATATCTCTGACTCCCTCGGTTAATGGCATAATGTCATTTCATTGATGGGCCTTTACCATAATGATTGCTGTAGAAAATAGTTGAAGCTTTGAAAACATTTGTTCTTGAAACAGTATTCATTACATAATGTACATTTTTCTCCTAGCAAGACATGAGTAGTTGCTTATTTAACAATGCAGTAAAATATGGTAAAAATGGAATTACATGGAGCTATAAGGAGCTGCTGTTGGTATTTTCAGATATTTCATACAAAAGGTGAGCACTTTCTCTAAAAAATCACCTTCAGTAGATATTTCTAAACTCTCTACTGGTTTTGCCAGCTAAGAATGACCTGCACCCCATTCTGTATGTTTAATACTTTTAGGAAGGAAAACAGCATTTTTGATTGCTGTCTTTCTAGCTTACTCTTCCTGTGGTAGTTGAGAACTGCCAGGGAGAATACAGATGACTTCCTCTTTAACTTTCATCCCTTTATAAAGGGAGATTGAAGAACCTTTTCCCTCTTGCACAGTGGAGAAGCAGGTATGCTGATCCCCCTAGGATCTCATTTAACACTTTTCTGGAGTAGCATAAATGCATTGCTCCACAAAAACACTCTGGAAGCATGCTCTGGAACATGCTAGGGAGTCAAGAGTGCGCTGAAGCTTTAAGGCACAGGTACAGTTGTGAAAGTCTCTTGCACACAAGTGCAGTGATTTTCACACTGTTGATTTACACCAGTGTAGGCTGGAGTGCCAAGACCTGAATGACTGAAGTTGGGTTGCAATGAGTCTGTTAATAGCTACAGAATCAGCATACTCCCTTCACTGTTATTTTACAAATGGGTACAATCAAGTTGTTTACTTGATGGTTGTGAGTGACAGCTCATCTGTAGTGACATTTTTTTCTAATGAATCATTTGTGACATTGTGGTGGTGCCAATGACCTACGTGTAGCTGGTGTTGAATGCCCATATGGGTGAGCGCACACTGGGTTTAGTTTTAACTTTTGCCAAAGCATCAGCATATCAGGAAAAAAGAAACACCGATTAAATCCTAAAGATTTCCTTTCAAGTGGATAGCTTTGATCTTCTCATTGATAAAAAGAGAAGGCAGGTTGAAAAGAATCACTGGCTGGAGGAGGTTGTCCCAAGAGACCTCAGCAATGATAAAAAGAGTTAGCAATATCCTCGCATTAAAAAGAGGCAAAATGACCATCCTTGAGCATAATGATTAGGGAAGTTGAATTCATTTTTCAAAGGCCCTGTGGTCAAGGGAAAACTCTGGTAGCAGGCAGCCCTCCTCCCCAGGCTGACTGCATGATTAAAAACACCAGGTTACTTCAGACTTTCTAGTGAGGTCTTAGACCCTGGAGAGCTATGTGACCTGAGACTACAGCAGGGAATGCAAAAGACATTATAAACTGGAACAGGTCAGTGTTCACTTCTCTTCGGGTTGGTCTGAATAACCAGCTGCGAGAGCTATCATTTCTCTGCAGTCAAAGATCATCTAACAGTTTTACTTATTCTGACTAAATTATTCAGAAATCAAAGGGGATTTTTCCTTTTTCTTTTTAACCCTGGAAGAACTTGTTCTTTTGCTTTCCTGCATTTTCTGCCAGTCTCTCCATGAACGGGAGCATAGAGGCACCAGAAAGTCCTTGTTACAGTTCCTGTTCTCTTTTCTATTATTACCATCAACAAGTAACAACTTCCTATGAAAGGACACATGCGTTTGTTTCCCTCACTGTTGTCTAACATATAAAATTAGTGCACAGTCCCAGTGGACATGTCAGAAACCAGGAAGGGTTATGGCTTGGCTGGCTGACACAGTCATGTTACAGCCGACTAGTTTGCCCTGTGATCGCTTCTCGGCACACATGGGAGAAGCTAGCAGAAGCAACCTTGCATATGCTGTTCATATTATGCACAAATAAATTAAAGTGGAAGTGGCTTTTCCTGGTCTCTGTCCTTCTGCAGCATAATGCCTCTTGCAGTAGAAATGGTGACATCAAGGTAGGGACAATAATCTGCAAATCTGAAGTGTAGGCTCTTCCATCCAAAGTGTCAGTAAAAGTCACTGTGGCACGAGCTCAAGAAATGGGGATGCTGAAAGACCAGGCTCACAAGCTCGCTGCCCATCTGCATGAACCTGTAATTACAGCTATTCTGAGAAAAGCCTGTGAGAATAACCGTGACATGAAAGGTAGGAAATACAACACTTCTATTTAGAAAAACACAAAGAAAACTATCTGAACCATAGCCATTCATCTGATACCATTTGGGCATAAGAATAGCAGGCTCAGAAGGCCTCTGCAGGACAGAATTGCTAGTACCATGGAGTTAAATAGCTCACCAAGAGCAGACTGTGCTGGAGAACTCATATTTGATCATTTTTCTGTTTCACAGAAACATGACAGGTCTTACCCTTTCTCATATTTATGTACCTACTATCTTAATCTCATGACAGATAATCTGGAAAAACAACAGAGGGCAGTGGATTGTATTGAAGTGGGAAGTGAGGCTTGTGATGGGTTTCTAAAAGTGCTTCCTTCTAAGACCATCTTTGTCAACTGTGTAATATTTTCATTAAAGATCTTGGCACAGAAAAGATGTAGATACTAACAAAATACATTCAAAATGAGGAACTGTCAGTCCAGAGAAAGAGATACAGACAAGAAACCAAATAAACTTTGGAGTTAGAGTAATGCTAATGTAAGTGTACAGTGTCAATTCCTTTAGCTTTAGCAGAAGCCCTAGTTGTTAGTTTGTTTTCTGAGGCCCCATGTATTGGCAAGGACAGAAAATAGTATGTTATTTGCTCACAAGGTGACTGAGAGTCCAGTTGATGTTGTGGCTCTTAAAGAAAGTTAAATGTGGGCATGAAAGGCTTCAGAGTACAGAGCTGATATTTCCAGAAGTGATAGAGATGCCTAGTGTCCTTGCCCAAAACACTTCAGAGCCCACCTGGACTACCATGTACTGCTCTGATCCCCCATGCTGAAGTAAGTTGTGCTCAAGCTGAACAGCCACCAAGCTGATCAGACAAATGAGAAGAAGCCCTAGTAAATGAGAAGAGAGCAGGTCTTGACCTAGGACTGGTATATTCCAGGAAGACATGAGGCTAAGAAAGGTTGTGGCTGTCATTTATACATCCATTCAGGCACGGATGAGTCGTCCAGTAAAGAACATCAACAAAAAAGATGAAATGGGTATAAACTGCCCATGAGTCATCTCAGGTCAGAAAGCAGAAATGGATTCTGAGACCTGGAGACAAAGCCTTCTGCTAGAACCCACGGAGGGGGAATTAAAACTGAATTGCCATTTGAGTCTGAGAACTTAATGGCGAAAAAGACAGCATCGGGTGACTACCTCAGACACAGAGGCCTCAGCAGCCCAGTAACTCAGGGCCTTTGTCAGAGTCTTTGTGCCACAAACCTGATAAATATTTTTACAGCTGGGACAGGTAATTACCTTCACTGAGAATACAGAGAATAAAAGAAACCCAAGGGTTATGTCAGATTGTGTAGCAAGGGTCTTTTGTGCACAGTGTCAAGCCCAGTCCTGCGGTTCAAAGCACTGAGCTGGCCCCATGCTGTGCAGGCAGCCACTGGTGGAGTGGCAGAGCCAGCGCTGAAGTACTGGAGGATGCCAAGAAAATCATAAATTACAGTGATTGTTAGGAAAAAGAAAAACCAACCAGTTTGAAACAGCGAGAGCAAATCTGTGCTTCTGGTGACGCCTTCGCAGGGAAAGAGAACAGAGGGAATGAACATAAATAAATAAATAAAAAGCAGCTGTTGGGCCACAGGCTGTCATCTCCTCAGGGCTGCCACTGATTTTTCTCCACCTATTAACACTGGGTGGTGGAAACAACTGATCTCAGTTTACGTGTGCACTGGATGCAGTTGTTCAGGGCTTTGCTTGTGGTTGGCCAGCAAACCAGCAGAAGAGCATAGCTACACCATGAGCCTTTTCTGTTGTGCCTTTCCCTACAGTCCCAAAGGTTTCCAGGAGTGACTGCAGGAACTGTGGCTGGCCACTGTGGGCACACAGATACCTTCAGCAATACCCATCTTGCCTGGGGCCCAGATTCAGGAACAGACTTAACTGGGGACATGCAGTTCAGATTCATATTCTCTGCACTACTGATAGCTGAACCTTGCAACTTTTCCTTTAGTACATGAATAAAGTTGATCACAACAGTGCAGGCACAGACATGAGGAATACCTGAACTCATTAAAAGCAAGCTCAGACTTGGGATGCATCTTGCCAGGCATTACACATCAGTAATGCAGATGTTTCTACATTTGGCATGTAGACTCCGTTCAAGCTAGCAGAGAGAAATGTGTGGAGCCTGACTACACTGAATCTGTTGTAGACCTCTACTTCTGGATACAGTTTCTACTTTATAAGTACCTGTTCTCTCCATTTAGTTGACACCCTGTCCAGAACCAAGTTCACATGGTTGCTTGAGCAGATGAGTTCAGCAGCTCCTGATGGCTGGCTGGGTTTCACTTGTACTACCCTGTCCCAGGTAGCTTGCAAGAGCAGTCACCTTGTGATGAATGCATAAATCAGAACATTACCAATCATATTTTTTGTCTTACCGCACCTTGTGATCACTCTTTGTCCTCCACTGACAAAGGCTTGATATCTACAGATAAAGGGGAAGTGAGAAACGTCACCAGTCTTACTGCAAACCTGCACACTGACATGCAGAGCTATTTGCCAGGCTAGCTCCATAAGACAATAGCAAAGCAAGTGTGAAGCTTTAACTCTCCCTTGGAGTTGCATCAGTCCTTTTATGCAGCATGCGGCGGCCTGGAGCCAAGGGCTTCTCCAAGTGGTGTGGTATAACTAGGTACCGCTTGCTTGTCTGTAGCTTGCTACAGCCAGATAAATGACAATGAGCTGGGTTTCTTTGCAGTCATTGTATACTCCTGGTTAAATTAATGAATTTCTGACAAAATTTAAAGAAAAAGGATGTGTATTAAGCCTCACAAAAGAGGAATGAAGGGGGCTGACTGTTCCGGCCAGGATGCCTTTTCATAATGGAAAAATAATACAACAGCACTTGGCCATAAGTTTTCCTTGATGAAGTATTTATTCCCTATCTACTTTGCTTGATAAAATGTCTCAGGTGCCCTTTTAAAATAATCCTATTTTTCTCTCATCTAAGCAGTTTTTTGGCCGGATGGCAGGGATTTTGAAATGGCATATTTGCAGAAAAAATGAAGGGATCGCTTGAGACTTATAAAGCTTCCCTCTGAACTGTTAGACTATGAGTAAAAGTACTGAATGATTTGTAATTTGTTATTCATCAGCGGTTTCGTATTGATTTAGAGAGCAATTTCAAGGAGATGTTTTAGTGATTTACCTCAGCTGCCAGTTTGAATAAAAAATCATTCATTTAACATGCAAATTTCTAGGACTCTTAAACATCGTGGCGATGCAGTTTCATGCCTGTACGCTGCCAGTCATTTGCATCCCCAGTTGTCATAGACACGGCAGCAGCACTAGACCAGGCACTGGGTGGCCTTCGACCATTTTGCTGCTTCATGCTCTGCTTCAGAATTGTAAGGCGATCACCAGTCCCATCTGTGCTTATGTTAATCATGACCTGCACCTTCCCTGTCACACAGCACAAGGCCAAAGGATCATTCGCCATGACCTCTTCCCTGTGCAATACAGTGACTTCAAGTTAGAGTTTAATCTCCCTCTACTACCTACTTCTGCTGTGAGCAGCTTCTTTAGAAGCATTTTGAGTCTTCATTTTTAATACATATACACATACACAATACATAACTTTATATGTATAACATAAGATTCATATATATGTATATATATAAAATTTAATTATTTATTTGGTCATTCCATTTTTCTCTGCTATTGTTTACTGTACTTTAAAATTTGTTCTGCTAAAGTTTTAATTGAAATTAGATACTAGTGGAGAGCCGGTAGCACCTGCCTTTATTAAAGCTTGTTAGAGTTATGCTTTGAAGGTATTTGAAGAGAGAATGCAAAACTGGCTTATAGTGTTTCTAGCATATATTTACACACAAGACAATGCACTATCTTTTTTTCTCCTTGCTGGCTTCAGAAGCCCAGTCTGGGCTTTGAAATACAAACCCAGAATATGTGTGCCCAAATCATGAAAGGACAAGGGGAGTAAAGCCCTTGAACTGCCCACATCCCTTAAAATGCCTTCATATCCCATTATTTTTTTGTTTTAAATGGCATTATAATAAATTTATTACTGAAATTATCGATAAAAGTGTTAATGTACATAAAGCCTAACTTCTTGTGCAGCGACACTATGTCACTGTTTCATGTAGTGAATCCCATGAACTCTAAAGTAGCAACCCACCTTTTCTGAATGAAAATAATACTAATGCTGCTATTAATTACTGATTGCATCTGTGTCTACAAAGATGAAGAATAGAGATTTAGCTAACAAGTCTGTGAGGGAATTTTCTCAATAACCCTTTTCCCTTGCCCAGCCTCACTGACCTTGCTGAAGACACAACATTCCTCTTCCAGCAGCCCCTTTGGCTTATTTACTCCTTAGTTCAGCACTAAGAGCTATTAGAGCTGATCTGATCTTTGCTGGGACACCACTGCAGCAAAACACCTGAGACATCACTAAACAATTTGCTCTGCCATTTTCCTTCTTCCCCTGCCCAGAGATGAGAAGAGCCTGACTGCGCAGGCAGGGTTATCAAGCAGGCACATTTTGAGACTCTTTTTTTTGAGTCTCTTTTCCCCTGTGATTTTCAATTATCTGAGCATCACCACCCTGAGAGTCTTGTAATGTTCATCAGGGGCATTGCCACATCTAACATTACTTATTTACTTTTTTTAAGGCTTATGTGAGGTGAGAAAGAGTCAGCACCTCGCACTTTGTGTAGTTTCAAGAGCAGGTGCATTAGCCTTTCTTCATAAAAGCCTTGTTATACCCTATGGGAGAAAAATGCTATTGCTGTGATGCCTTCCTTGAGATCAGGAGATGCTGGCAGTGCCTGCAGAGTTGTCAGTGTGTGGGTGCAGAGCAGCCGATGAAGAGTTTCCAGAGCAAAAGGAGTGCGTGAAGGACACAGACTACATCCCCTTGAAAATTTTCTAATTGTGAATTAAATTGTGAATTAAATGGGAGCAAAGGGCAAAGATAATAATGATGGAGTCAGACTTTCTCGGGAACCCAGTGTTAGAAATATCAAGGCTTCAATATTCACCGCCCTTGGAGCCATCTGTTCAAATCAATACTGTGCTGGTCTTTTTCACTAAAGCTGAGGTTTAATCATGTGCTTATTTTGTATTCAGCCAGGCCTACAAAAACTCAAACTTCTTTGGCTAGGCATATTTGAGAGGTTAAATATTCAAAAACGAGGAAAAGCTGAAGTTCAGGTTTAAATGCTTTCTTACTGTGCCAGGGGCTTCACCAGCCACTCCTGAATTGTGGAATTGTTCTGTTACGATGTTAGTTACGAAGTTTTGTTTGTTCAGGTTGTTTCTGAAGCAGTGGATCTAACTAACCTTGCAGCTTTGTGGCCTTTGTATTTTTCTCCCTGCCCAGCTGAACTGCAAAGGTCTCCAGGATTTTCCCTTACCATTCAACCAGTGCCTTCAGTCCTTCCTCTGCTACTACAGAGCATAAAGCCTTTCTCCTTCCAGGCTTCATTTTCTTCTACACAAGGGCATTCTTCCAAAATATTTCCAGTTTCAACAACACACTGTTGAATCTGACCCCTTTCTCCCCTCTTTCCCCTTACACCCATTCATAAACATGCACTCTCTCTTCTCAGCACTCGCATCACCTACCAAAAATGTCAGGTTCAGATCTACAAGCAAGGTATCCCAGCCATGGTGTGTTTGCTTTGGGCAGACATCAGCTGGGAGGACAGACAGAATGATTCACAGTGCAGCAGGGAGAGAGAGCTTATTTCTTTGTGTCTGAGCTCAGCTCTGTTCTCAAATTGGTGGAAAATGTCCAAATGTTTATGTGCTGGTGGAGAGAGCATGTAAGGATCTCTCTAATAGAAGATGGGAGCTACATAATGTAAGTGCATGTGCTACATTTTTCTGTACAAAAACAAGACTTCCAAATCAAGCACTTACTGAATGACTTATCACATTACTTTTGTATTGGAGAATGGGAAAAAAATTGCTTTGTTTTGAAAAGTCCAGGTTGATTTTTAGCGTGTTGAGTGGTAGACTAACTTTTCAGGAGATTATGGTCAACAAGCAGACTGGGGCCAGGGTGACCACACTCTCTGGGGTGCACCCTCTCCAAGTGCTCGTCTAGAAAGAGTGATGAAAGGGAAGGGGAATGATCAGTTTCCACAAATTTGTTTCTTGGTTTCTGGTGCTGACCTGTTCATGTCTTTGGCGTTCCCAGTAGGCAGGGCAAGCAGAGTACATGTCCTTTGTATTAACTGATAGACTATGACTGCATTCCTCCTTCCTCAAGAAATCAGGTTAAAAATACCTATTTGCTATCACCTTTTACTGTGAAATAGTCTCCTGTCCTTATTTTATCTGAGCGCTTACAAATTCAGCTTAAAGATCCTCCCTTCCCTCCAATGATGTGGTGGTGACAGGTAGGAGTCCTTTCTAGCAAAATGCTAATGTAGATTTCTAACTAAAAGCTTGCATCTAACTAAAAGCTTGCATCTAACTAAAAGCATCATCAATTGCTCAACTGCTTCTCATCCTCCCTTAAGATCAGGCTCCCAGTCCTGTTTTTTCCAGTTCCATCTGCTTTCAAGCCAAGAAAGCTGTCACCCAGATCAGGGCTTTGTCCCATGAACTGAAATCAGTAGGTGTCTGGTCTTTGCTTTTAGTGATTCTATAAATGAGCTGGTAGCTATATACTTTGACTCCATCTATTTCCCACCTGCTGCTAAAACTTATTATTCCTGCTGTAGGAAGGATGAGCTCCTCTCTTCTCTATACCCCACTGATACCTAGTGATAAGAAGAAATGGGAAGGGGCAGGAGAGAGAAAGGAAGTACATGAGAAAGCTTTCCTATTGAGCCTAAATCACTGTACTTTCATTATGAAGCCTCCCTAACATGCTAGCCAGTTTCACTAATGCTTTCCACTTTGATAACATCTTCTATCCAGAAATCTTGAGAGGAGCTGGAAACTCAACACTAATTTTCAGCCTTGCTATATCTGATTCTGCAAGATGTGTGCAGAAACCAAGGAAAAGTCGAAAATCCGAGATTTGGCAAAGATCATTCTCAGAGCGTGTAGCAGAATGAAGAATGTTCCTCAGGGTCTGCAGCTCTAGTTTCTGTGTCTTGTCCGCAAGACCTTCATTTCCCATGTTACTGCTCGTAAGTCTTAATTCTAGCACATATGTATGAAAGTTAATGTGTTCTCTTCTAATAGACTATAAAGCTAAGTGCAGTAAAAAAATCTGGCAAGCAACTGACAAAAAGTACAGCAAATATTGTTATTCTTCCAAAGGAAGGCAGCTGAAATATTGTAGAGAAAATAACCTCTCTGCCTTCTCTCTTTTTAAAAGGTAATCTATTCACCACGCACCCTATTCACCACGTTGTACTCATTTCTGTATGCACTGAAATTTCAGAATAGTTATTCTGGGAACATTTTGGTTACCATTTCAGCTGAAGGAGTGCGCTATGATTTACAAACTTTGAGGAATTATTTTCCAGCTGTGTTTTAGTTCACTTTCAGAAAAGAAGAGATTATGTTTATATATAGAAGTCTTTATATAATTAATGTTAATTTGCACATGTTAATGAAGATGATTATTAGCAAAGCATTGTAGTTTTGTTCCTGCTGATTCTGACAGATGAGTTGAATAACATTCTGCTGTAATCAATGTAACATAATTTGTCCCTATTTTTTTCTAAGCATTCACAACTATTTTTCTAGAGGGTTTTTAATGAAGCCAGCACATGACAGACTCGTAAGTGGGCCTTATCTGCCAAATAGCTTCATGTATTTTATTTTATGTATTGCTAATACTCTGTAAAATTAAACATGACTTGCTACTAATAAGTCACTGAAAAATGACAGACTTCTTTTCGCCTGGAAATCGGTTCACAGCAAAATATTCAGGAAGCCTGACCCCATTCTTCACAGGTTCACAACTAATATTAGTAAGATAATAATACTTAGGGAAGAGCCCAGACACTGTCATACTTCAGAAATCAGCTGAAGTGGTTAGTAACAATGAGAGACAGCTTAGAGAAGTTTCATATAGCTGTTGTACTTCTCTTCAATCCAAAGGGCTGCTCCTCCTGGGAGAAGAGCACATACACATAAACAATTAGTAGGGAAGAAGAGGCTAGCATTGCCCATCTTGTACACCTCCTACGAGCTATGAGTTTTCTACTCTGCATAAACCAGTACTACTAGGTAGAAGTGACTTGCTGACACCAAGCTACAACATATCTGTAACGTTAGCAGTATTCGGATCAGGGAATCAGCTCTCTTAGGAAATTGTTCCTGTTCGGATAAATCCTTCTTATTACCACAAGCTTTTTTCTTGATAAATGATTTGCTTACTGTGGACAGCTTTTGGAAATCTTCTGTGTCCCAATCTTTGAGCCGCTAACAGTCTTTCATTGGAAAGGCTACATAAATTCCTAATCCTAAGATAACTAGGATAGTCACCGCTTCCAAGCATGCAGCTAATACATATGTATAATATAAATATGTGCTACTCATGCTCATACAGGCCACCAAACTCACCATGGGAGAGAGGTGCTTGCTTGGAGCCATTCATATGTTTCCAGATGGAACAAGTGAAGTTTACCTTAGCAGTGGTGCAGGTGCTGTGCGAGTTGTATGGAACTGGGTCTACTGAATAACATTCCTTTGCTATGTCCCCTTGTGGAGCCAGCACATGTAAGCTGGTATGCTGGGGTTCAACACCTCTTCTGGGCAGCAATAGAAATGTCAAGTTCCAATTAGTCAAAACCATGCAATTGTATGGTATCATTGCACTCGTTTGGAGGGTGTACAGCTGACGTATGCGCAAGAGCCTCTAATGAGTACAGAATGTGTACTTTTATTGGTGATGAATAATGGATCAAGGCCCAATCTCTGGGAGGCAGATAAGATTAAAAAAAAAACCCAAACAGAAACAAAACCATAACAAACCAAACAAAACCCCCCCAAATTTGCTCTGAAAACTATTAGAGGCCAGTATACATAGAACCATGGCATTCATTACTTTCAGGCAGAACCACACTGAAAAGAAATCTTTAATGAGGTATTATGTCTTCACAGATCTTGGTGAAAGTTTCTTCTGCCATTTGTATTCTGTATAGATCACATACAATGATATAAGCCTACCTTGCTTTGTTATGATATTGTATTTCAGTTAGCATTAATTAACTACAAGCCAAAAAACTAAATGCTTGAATCACCATCCTTTTAAAATATGTTTGCTGGAAGATGACTTTGTGCTTTTGTTCACAGGAGGAAACTGAGTGTCCTTCATCTCTCTCTGTTATCAAAGAGAGGACAGCAGGGGAAACTCTGGAGGACGATTTCTTCCCACCTGATGATCTGTCTTCTGATGAAGAATATTATATTGAAGAAGGCAAAGCTGTCCAGTTCAAGAAATCAGGCATGAGGCGCATAGATGATATCAAAAAGGCATTCTCAAGGGAAAATATCCAAAAGACAAGACAAAATTTTGGCAAGAAGGTAAACAGGCTTCGAACTAGAATAGTGACCCCTGAGAGGAGAGAGAGGATAAGGCAGTCAGGAGAGAGACTGAAACAATCTGGGATAAGGATCAAGAAAACCATTTCGCAAGCTGCCCCAATGAAGGAGACGTTCAAGATCCATAAAAAAGGTAAAGAACGGACAGGAGCCGAAGGTCAGGAAGGGATCCAGGAAGCTGATGCGCACATCGCCTCTGAGCTTGCAGCAGCAGAGCCTTTCACTGAAGAAATCTCTTACACAGAAGTGATCACTAAGGTAAAGAAAGACAAGAATAGTGCAACAAAAGGTGCCTCCCAGACAACTGAAAAAGGAGTGACAATCCCGGAAGTCGTTCTTAAGCAGGAAGGAAAAGAAGGAGGAGGAGGTGATGATGTCCCTTTGCTAGACTTACAGCAATCCGCATACAGAATCAATTAGCAAACACCCCATACTATCCTTATTGAGCAAGAAAGAACACAGTATGTATTCATTCAGCTTTAGAAAAACGTGTGAATTTGTGTTATACCACAAAAAATGTGTTGGTGTTGTTCTATCATTTACATGGGTGTCTATAGTGTTGTCTGCCTGACAAAAGCCAAGCCATGCAAATGAAGGAATGGGGCTCCCCCTCTGTCTTGCAATGTGCTAATAGCCATTATTAACCCAAATGGAACTCACATGTCAAAGGGAGATGGAAATCTGCTGGATTTTCAAGATTGACTTAGCAGTCACTTACCACCTAACCACTCTCTTTAGTTTTATGTACAACAGGATAAAAATTATTTCCATTACCTTATACCAACTCCTGTAATCAGAAAACAGTAACAAAGCTATTGCTTCACATTACTAAATGAAAGAACTATGGAAAAAGTGGATTTAGCTATACAAATCTTTTCATTATAGGGCCCTCATTGAAACAGCAGGAGGAAGAAATTCCTGCTTTATCCAGGGTGTGACAAAATGTGGCAGGAATGATAGGTTTTTGGGTAAATTGTGTTTCTTCTCAGTGGAAAAGAGAAGCTCCGGAAATGATTAAAGATTATTTCCGCAGTTCTGGAAGAAGAAGGTTCGATGTATGTAAGCATTTTCTGCACTTATGGAGTGAGAATAAAAAAGCAGAAGACACATTAAATATGGTTAGCAGGAGGAGAAGAGAATGAAGTATCATATTCATGTTTTGGAAAGGTGATTGTGAGAAAGGCAAAGGTATGAAGCAGTAAAAAAGTAATAAGGTTAATGTATGGGTTCTGGATAAATAGAGAAAAAATAGAATATTATAACTGAATATAACTGAAGTTTCCTCAAGGTCTTCATCCAGAGGATCATGGGGCTCATGACCATAACTGACCAGACAAGGGAAACGGTTTGTTTTTCATTCTCTGTGCTTTTTCTGAGCCTCACTGCAATTAAAGTCTATTCTACAAAGCCGCTGAAGTACAGGGCCAATCTATAACCCATTTCTTTGTTTCCTGTCATTACTATTATCAACCAGCCACAGCCTCAGGGATTATGAGACAGACACCCTCTGGAGTATGGAATGCTGTTTATTTGCAACGCTCGGGAGCCAGTGCCCTGACATCAGATATGTTTGTAAACATGACCACTACACTGACATGAGGTGCAGGACTGTATTGCTCTCTTCATTCTCAATGGAGTTGCCTTCAAAGCACTTATCTAAAGCAATGTTAGTCATTACTATCTGTGTGAAAGAAACTTGTACAATATTGCCAAAAGCTGTATGATTGTATTTATTATCTCAAATTCATTTTAACAGCAGAGCATAACTTGGTTATCTATATACATTGTTTGAGGACTCTCAGCCAATTGTTAATCTACAATTTAAATATAACTAGTTTGATTTCAAACATTCTGCCTGCCAGTTCTTTCATTTAGCCTGATGTGCATCACATTTGAAGTGGGACAGCTTTAGTAATAGTAACTAGGGACCACTGGTTGGGGAAGGTCAATATTATACTGTGCCAGTGACATTTAAAATCAATGTTGTCAGATTGGAAGCAGCAACTCTACTGAATGGAAGGGCAGCATAGGGCAAGAGAGGGAGACAGGGAGAGGAAGATGTTTCTTTCAACAGTAAATTGCACATCTTCACTGTACTGTAATTACATGCAAAAAGGAAAAAAGGTTTTGCTTATAGGATAGACTGGAGGGTTTGGTTGGTTGTTTTTTTAACTAGCTATAGGAAGTCTTTTCTGGAACGAGACAACTGTATGCTCTTCTTCCAGTTCCATAAAAAACTATCTGTACCTATCTTCAGTGAAATATTGTCATTTGTGTGGTTCTTCTATAATTTACCTGCATCTATTCTGCAAGATTTGACTTTTTCGTAAACACATAAACAGTGTTTAGTTACTGAAATGAAAACATCAAAGTTCAAAGAAGCTATTTCTTTGCATTTTTACACAAAAGAACACTAAGTGCTAGAATGTAGTTGCCCATAGATTTTCTTTATGTAGCATTTTGCTTATTTTACTTAAAACGAAAGGAAGTGATGAAGTTTCCATGAGGTTTATCATGTAGCACTGCATACAACCTCTATCAAATATGTATTTTTTAATATTTACTTCTAACTTTAGCTGTTCAGAGGGAGTTCTCCAGATGCGCAAAGCATTTCAATGTATGCTTTTCATTTGAAGTTATTATCAGTGGTACTGACTTGAATTTTACATCTGCAAAGAGCTCAAAGTTAATTTACTCCGTATTCCCTCCTACAGGTAGGGGATGGGGAAAATTCAGGGTTTAAGCTGAGCTGGTAACTCAGCACCACAAAGCTGTTTGCCCACACCTCCCCATTTAGCTCCCTCTGGGCTGGATGAGGAGGAGAACTGGAAGAATGTAAACCCCACAGGTTGACATAAGAGCAATCCAATAATTAAAGTACAATATAACACTAATAATAATAATAAGGGAAAAAACAAGGGAAGAGAATATAAAACTAAAAGGGGAAAGACAAAAAACCAATAAACACAAGTGGTGCACAATGCAATTGCTCACCCCCCACCTACTGATACCCAGCCTGACCTGAGCAGTGATCTGGGCCTCCTGGGTAACTCCCCACAGTTTATATACTAGGCATGACATACTGTAGTATGGAATATCCCTTTGGCTAGTCTGGGTCAGATGCCCTGTCTCTGCTTCCTCCCAGCTTCCCATGCCCCTCCTCACTGGCAGAGCATGAGAAACTGAAAAGTCCTTGGTTAGGGTAAGCATTACTTAGCAACAACAGAAACATCAGTGTGTCATCAGCATTACCCTCAGACTAAAGCCAAAACACAGCACTGCACCAGCTACTAGGAAGGAGAAAAATAACTGTGACAGCTGAACCCAGGGCAGTAGCATGCTATGGTTTACAACCTCAATTTCTATACAACAGCAGAGATTTTGCTGCTTGAATCCCCCCTTATCTTTTTCAGAATTTCCGAGAGCAATGAATTTAATCCAGATCCTCAAGCCAAAAAATTCTCAATGAAATCGGCTGATGTACAGCTGTACTGCAGGGAGGCCTGATGTGCCTTTTTGAACAGGTGGTTTCACTTGGTAAAATAATCTTGCTGGCACTGCTTGTGAAACAAGTGCTGCTCCTGGCTAAGTGGGAGAAAGGGACCCTGTCACTGTCTGCTCTGTTTTCCAAGGGGAAATCTGGCACTTTCTGCTTAGTTGTGGGTGGGAGTGTGAATAACAAACTTCCTCACCAAAGGAGTCCTGCAATTACTATCTGCAGAGTAAAACTAGTTATGGGAAAGGATGAAATACTTTCTTAGACACCAGCTGAAAAGAAATTGAAGTGTTTATACAGAAAATGAGTGTTTACAAGGAGAAAAAAAGTGATTAACAAAGCACCCACTGCAAGTCCTTCTTTCATAAGATCCAACAGCAATTTCTTTTGCTTTGAATTTGTGCTAGTGAAAAAAGACAAACATGTTTTCCGCCAAAAAGTGTCTGTCTATTAAAAGAGAAATAGCAAGCATGCTTCAGTTACAGGGTAGACAGCGATGGTCGTAACAAACAAAAATTACTTCTGCTATTTCAGGTGAATCTACCCCCAGAAATGGCCTGTGCATTTGCTTCATCTTTTTTACCTAAACTTATGCAAAATACAGAATAGAAAGCAGTTACAAGGTTTGAGTTTGCAGGATTCGGGCACTAATGCCAATGGAGCAAATACTGATAGAGCCAAACTGGTATTCATATGTGCTTACTCTAAGAGTGCCAAAACTTTTTCTTGCTAATACTGGAGAGGTGCACATCTTACTTAATGGGATTTAGGTTTAGAAATGAGTTAACACATGAAAAGGCTACTACTTGTGCAAAGATGAACTCACCTCTTTGCACAACTTCTATGATCCCATAAACAAGTGACTATTCAAGGAAATGGTAGTATCCATTGGTAAAACCACTCAGAAATTTTACAAATGCAAAATCAAAGGAACTGTGCATTGTAGTATTTGCAGATAAGCATAAAGTTTTACCACGTTTAACTCACTTGCCATTATAGCTTTAATAATGCTATGGATGAAAAGTTTTCAACTACAGAGTTGAATTTTAAAATAATCATATTATGAAAAAGCCTTGTATGAAGAAGAAAAGACAAAACCTACAAAAGAACCACCATAAATGTTGAAGCAGTTGTCAGTATCATAAGCACTTTTTTCCTAGCTATTCCATTATGATCAAGCTGGTTGATTATATTCTCACTTGCTTCGTAACAGTTGCCAAATTTTACACCTGCAGTCATTTTCCCTCTGATATTTCCAGGATAAATACATTTAGCATTTTTGCTGTGAACAGAGTAAACTGATCTATGAGCAATTAACACAATCACTTGCTAATTCCCATACCCCTGTGAGAAAGTAGCCACCACTTTGACAATAACAACTGAAGTCCTACTGGCTGCAGATTAATCTTCCTAGATGGTTCTTTTTTAATAGCTCTGTTCTTATTTTGAGCTGCACAGTAGTGCAACCCCCCGTAAAGTCCAATGATCAGGATTCTGCACTGTTTTCAGATTCAAAGAAAAAATGTATGTCAGATCTGTCCTCCGGGGCTTTTTGTAGACAGGGCAGGAGTACACGCTTCCTTGTTGCTTCTTTGGATCAGGTAGTGCTGTTGTGCTAACAGCATACACATGTACTACAGGAAGACTTGTGAACAGCACCTGAGAATGTTAAAAGAGACACAGGGCTCAGCATTAGAAAAGCAGGATAGGGTGTCTGAACTCCAAATGCTAGAACTAGATTCAGTGGTAGCCTTCAGCAAAAGCACCAGCACCTCAGCAGAGGTACATGAGAGAACATGCGTTCCATGCTCACTTCTATATTGACCCCAAAGTTAAGCCAGTGGGCAGCTCAGGGACAACACACATCTGGAAGCCTGGAAGGAAGAGAAAGCAGCAGAAACCTGGAAAACTGCACACCATGGAAGTAAATGGAAAAATGACAGTGTGGTTCTAGGAGAGAAAAAGAAAGACCATTGGGGTTTTTTCCCATCTCTTGCCCCTTTGTCTGAGTTCTCTATTTTTAACCCACCTCCTGTTCTATGAATGGCAGGACTGAAGCAACAGATGTCACACTGCCTTTAGTAAGCCTCCTTGTTACCTCTGCACTGCTGACAGTGGACAGTCAAAGTTTCAAAGTGCCTCTTGGGTATTCTTCCAGACTAGATCCCTTCAGGTCTAACAGCAATAGAAAGTATTCATTGGCTGGGGGGAAAGAAAGACTCAAACCCAAGAGTAACATGGAAGTTCAGTGAACACTCCAGAGCACCTGGGTAAACTCCATGTTTGAATGTGTATTTTGGCAAAGCAGGCAACAGAAGCTACAGCTGGCAAGGTGTGGTTTAGAGAAGTTTGTTATCAGCCAGATGCAGAAGTGTAAATACCTACAAAGAGTAAATACCTCAACTCCAGTTCCAGGACGGTTATCATTGATTTGGCAGCTTTCCCTGGATGGTGACTACAGCATCTAATCACTACTCCATAGCTAGATTTTAAATCTGCTTAGTCACATCTGGAAAATATAACTTCATGCATGGATAACTGAGGGTAAGCCCAGAACTAATACTCTTCCTCCTATTCAAAACAAGTGTCAGGGGTTTCTAGTCATCCAAACAGTGACCTCCACAGCAGCTGTCATCAGATCTAGTCCTGGGCTTTGAAGTCTGTGGTAGGGTCCCACTTGGTCAGTCAAAAGAAGGCTGACTGGGGGATGCACTATTTTACTCAAACACAGCTGTGCTTCTAAGGTCCCTGAAGCCAAGAAGCCCAGCACACCACATTATGTCACAGCTTGTCATGCTCACTTGATGCTTACCTTTGGTGCTGACTCCACCAGCTTACTGTTTTTGCGGTCCCAACCTGCCCCTTCAAGGAAAAGGCCGTATATATAAACCCCACCAATGTCAGCAGGAGGAGGGCCAACAACATCTTCTTTCATCATCTTAGTCACTTCATTGTGTAAAACAACACTGTCGAGTGTCCAGCCTTTTGCTAAATTCATGCGAGTTGTCTCTTGCCTCATAGCAGTTAGGAATCCCTAAGGAGATTGAATATGACACAGAGGGTTTAAAACAACCTTCAATTTACCCATTTCCAACCTTTTTCCTATATAAGTGACATAAGCAGTATAAAACCTCAAGCCACAGAATCTCATGTACATGTAAAACTAAATTCAGTAGTGTAAATTCAGTGCTTTCCTACACTTTCCCAGTCCCATTATTCTTACATACTTGGTGTGCATGTGTTAGGGCTAAGAAACCACCATGCTGGTTTATTTAACATTTTGGAAGCTTCGTGTATAACTCACCTTACTTCACATGCCTATGTACAATCAGCCAGATAGAGAGAGGTTTACAAGGCTGCCTGATTAATGTGCTTTGTGAGGTTCCAAATGCAGGTTATTGCTAAGCCACAAATAAAACTGGTATTTTGTGAGCTATATTACCCACCTTTTCTTAGACCAACATTGTAAAAATGCTTTTCAGTCAACAAGTTATGAAGCATTTTACAGTACACAAAGAAAGCACAAACTGAAATCATGCAATTAAATAGTGAAATGCCCCCATCACTTTGCTCAGTGCAAAGACTTATTATACTACAATAACATACTATTGTAGACAGCAGCAAGATAAACTCACAGCACTTCAGTGCAGAATGAAACTAACTCTCTGTTCCAAAGACTAGTCTCATGATACAGTTACAAGCTATCACAAGACAAGACAGGCTGAAGCTGCTGGTTATCTTCTCTCATATAACTGCCCACATGCACATACACTGCATCACAGAGGAAGCACCTTAGTCCTAAAAGACAGAGCTGCTTTGCACTTCCAGTGGACATGCTGTAGGTATACACCTTATCTCACCTTATGGAAAACCATAAGGCAGGAGATTGAATGAATGAAAGAGAGAAAGAAAGAGAGAAAGAAAGAGAGAAAGAAAGAGAGAAAGAGAGAAAGAAAGAAAGAAAGAAAGAAAGAAAGAAAGAAAGAAAGAAAGAAAGAAAGAAAGAAAGAAAGAAAGAA